>VWPW01022557.1:404056-512362 GCA_013389825.1 Crypturellus undulatus
AAAGAAAGAAAGAAAGAAAGAAAGAGAAAAAGAAAGAAAAATGAAATATTGAACTTTTCTTGCTCTACACAAGTTGATTATGACCCAATTGAGAAAAATCCCTCAGACATGATGAATTGAGGAACATGCACTCTGTCAGCCTTTGAGTGATCATGGTAATCTTGTATGTTCAACTCTAATTGCAATTGAAAGCAATCAGCAGTCATCTGATTTTCACAGCTGGTGATGTATTTCTTTATCCATCTATGAGGAATAAGAAAGCTAGTGATTCAAAGCTGTTCAGCTGAAGTCCTTCACCTTTGGCCTCAGAGGGTGGGTCATGAGATACCCTTGAAAAAGACGTTTCTACATTCACTAAAACTATCAAATGATGGCAGTAGTGGAACCAGAAGTAGGATGTCTGTGTTTACTACCATGTAGAGTTCAGGTAAGATTAGCACAAAGTCTACTTTTAAAAAGCTGACATTGGTTGTAGGCATAATATACACATATAACAGGAAAGGAATGCCTGTTCTATGTTATATGTTCAGGAAATCCAAATGTATGGAATAATACATACTTATTTGTTATGGAATATATTTAATATATATATTTACGTATATTTTAATATGGAGACCTTTTCTTCTTGCTTTGTATAAGGAAATCTTTTTATGGTATAGCTATGAGAGAAATTCTGTACACTTCAGGCTTGCTGTGAGAAAAATTTGCTTTGATTCTCCGGTATGTGTGAGGAAATAAATAATTAAAAGAGGCTGAATACATAGCTAATATTACATTATGTAAAAATGCAGCTCATTGGTACACAATGCATTGATTTACATGCTGTTTACAGTCACTTTTTTTTTGGTAAGTTGGACTGTGTACTTGTTATATGGTGGCATATCTAAAGATATCTGAAGAGTTGATACTTGCCTTGGTCTCTCAGCATCTGCTTTGAAGTTGTCAGAAACAGAGATCTATCCAGAAGGCAAGGCTTCTCATGCCCTTGTAGATACCTTCAACTTTGACTCTAGCTGAGAGTCCTCAGGGAACTTAAGAAAAAGAAACAAACACTTTCTCACTGAAGGTTTTTTTTTATTTTGGATCAAGTGAAAGAATGTTTGTCAAGGACAATTTTACAAAATGTTTCTGTAAAGTTTGGTGGTGAGCCACCATATCTACTTACAGAAAAGTGATAAATTTTTCAATGCAGGATGTCTCTCTTCCCTCTGTTTTTTTGACAGGTGAGGTTGAATTTTAAAAGGAAGGAAGTCCTCATTCAGAACTGTGTCAGCAAACAGAATAAAATAAACTAATAGAAATTCCTAGGCTATGGATTTGCTTAAGTATTTGAGCTTAATTTAGCAGGATTTAAGCTTAAAAATTGTATTGGTGATCTAGGTGGTAAGACTTTGTTAATTCTAGGTATAAGCAATGAGTCCCACCCTATTCATAAAAAGAAAGCTAATTCTGGAAACACACAGAACTGATGAGTACTCTTGGTGGTAGCCCTGGAGCCTAGCAATGTATTTTTGATCTTGCCTTTGATTTGTTTAATTTTTAAAATGTAATTTTCATCCTAGTTCATCCTACTGCCAGTGTATGGGAGAACTAAATTAGTGTTTGTTCATCCAGTGTTGCCTCCAACAGATGGAACTGGTGCTGCACAGGCTGTCCTGGGGATATAGCTGTCATAGAAACAGTAAAGAGTTATCAGCTGGTGCTGTATTTTGGATATTATTGACATGGATCAGATTTGATCTGTGAAATCATATATCCTATGTTGTTAATTTGTAACAAGTTTTTTTTCCTTTTTTTTAATGTACTGATCTAAGTTGTTAATTTATTCAAACTTTTCTATGCATGTATCATCTCTTTGTATAAGTACAGGGAAAAAAGAATTAATGAATGATGCAACTCCATGGCTTTAGGAAAGCCAGCAGCTCACCATATATTCCCATTAGGAAAAAGGAGTAGTTGCGATTTATTGTATTGTCTTTCATAAAAGTAGATGTTATAGAACAATGAATTGAGATGCCAGCAAAAATAGCTGTTTTTTTTTAGTTTCTGAGCATGAATTATTACTTTATGAGCATGTGCTTCTCAGCTGTTTTCTGTTATCAAACAATGGCTCACAATCTGTCATGAAACTACTGCTGTATTAAATATCAGCCGCACCATGAGGAGTAGAAGTTCTGGAAGAGAGCAATAAATTGCAAAGCAGTTATGTTAAAATTCAGCACCAGCAGATTATCTTTGAGGTGACCTTTCCTTAGTATTTTTCTGATTTTATGAGACCATGAAGAATGCAGTATTTATCAAAGTTCTTTTACCCCAGAGCCAAGATATTTATGGTTAATGGAAGCGTTATAGAGCCTTCTTATATCCAGCAGCTTAGAAGACAACGAAAATTTGCTTTTTCCCTCATTGCATTCTTTCTTCCCTTTCCTCTGGAGATATTTGCTATTGACAGGGCAAGACATTAAATACTTCTGTAATCTGAATCTGAAGACATTTCACACAAAGTTTAATATTTTCTTTTTAAGTAGCTTGCTATCAACAAAAGGAAGGCTGAATACTAGAGAGGCTTCATTTATCTTACCAATGACAAGAACTGAAAGAAAGTAATGGGAATTTCAATGTACTGTTGATGAGTACTGCACCTTCCTGTGATTAAAAGCTATATTACTTGTGAATGTGGACATTATAAGTATGGCCATATACAGTACTTTAATTAAATTGTAGAAACATGGGTGATCAATACCAGATAAGACTTGTTAGAATTGAGATGTTAAGTAAAAGAACAGTGAGGCTCGATGCAATGGAACCTTTATGCCTCATTTGGGCAGAAATCAACTATTCTTGGACTCAGATTATTTAATCTTTGTCCTAGAAGATTCAGGATCACTAATTTTAATCTGTGAGCCTGAAAATAAAAGTACTGGTTTGGGGAGCAGCTCTTTTGGAAAGTTCCTCATTGTACTACCCACTCTCAGTAAGAACAATTCAGTGAGGCAGGACTTAGAAAGCTGAGGTTTATTTTCTTTTTCAGACTTTACCTTTCAGTGAACCAGTGCAAGAGAAAACCCTGGAGCATCTTAAGAACTCCTTTGGTGACTGCGTATCAACGTCAGCTTCCTAACCTTGCAGTCTGAACTAATTTCCCACACTTCCTTGCCTCTCCTCCTACCTTAAAGAAGACACATGCATCTCTGTGACCCGCTTTGACAGACATTTAACTGTTCATGTTTGTGGCTTTTTCATGTGTCCTGCTGTTCTTACCAAAGCCAAAATCTGAATATCCCAGCAGAGCAGTAGAAGTGTGGTAAGCTCTTACAGCAAACTAATGCTGTCACAGCACTAAACCATCCTGCTGAGGTTTATGTGGAAGAACTTGTTTCTATTACCTGATAAGATGCAGAACTTTTCCTCTACAGGCTGTTTTAGTAACGCCCTCTCCTTGGAAAATACCTTGCCTCAGTCTCTATTGTTTGTATTCTGAATGGCACAATTATAACCACAAATCTCATCCTTTTCTGAACACAATTAGTTTAAGGTGTGTTCAGTCAAGGCTGAGATACCTTTTTTTTTCCTACTGTCTTTAAACATTTCTGTGCTTATTGAAAACTTATGTGGTGCAGAGGTTCTGAAATGAACTAATCAGCTCCTTAATTCTCTGTAATTTTTAGTCATTCTGTCACAGTAACGTTTTTCTCTTTTTCCTTTTTACTAACTCCCTACCTCTGTCAAATAAGGCTTAGATTAGTTTTCTTGGTCTAATTTAGTCTTTCGTGTGTTCATGTCACAGTACCTCTGTATACTGTTGCAATAAAAATTGTCATTTATGCTTTATAACTGCTCCACTCAAAATTAAATTGTGCATCTTCTGGCTTCACAGTCCTCCCTCTACCCTTTCTAAATCGACAGCTCTCCCAATTCCAATAATTTCTAACTTATAGGAGAGAAGTTATCATGTACAAAGGGAGATCACATATGTTGGGGAGAATGTTTGATATGGTGCAAAATGGGGAAAAAAGAAGGCTGCAAAATGGATTTCTGGTTTGAAGGTCACCTCAAGCTTAGCTGTCAAATAAACATATCAATGAGTAGCATAGGAGTTGGATTCACTGGTTACATCTGGTATTATTACACAGATGAGGAGAAAAACAAACAAAAAATTCACAAAACTAGATTAAATCCTTCATCATTTTGGAGTCATATTTAAATAATATCAGGAATCTCACTCTCCCGTGCTATTGTAGGGCCTTTTAATTCAATTTGTATTCAGTGCTGTAAGTTTTGTGCGCTAATTTCAGATGTCAGTCACATAGTTATTATTGGAGGAATTTTCTTTCAGTTCCTATGGCACTGCTTACTTTTTTCCAAATACTTCCCACTGTTCCTAGCAGCAGTGCGGAACCTGTAGGCACAACAGTGAGAAAGCATTAATGCAGAGCTGAGGTGGTCTGCATGCTTGCTGTGCACTGCTGATAAACCACGGGTATTTTGAATACCTCTTGACTACTACTGCTGAAGTCGGTCAGCGACAATATAGTGGCAATAACATCAGAGGTCCTTCATGCTAGGTCCAGCCTCAGCATTTTATTTCTCTAATTGCAATAGGCACCATTTTGGCAGTAGCTCTTGTGAAAATATTGCAGTTTGAAAGCCGTAGTGGTGGCAGCGAATTGAGTTCCCAAATAGTGTGATCAACTATAAGCTCGACTCTGGCAATTTCGGGTTCACGAACAGTCTGAGGACTGTAGGTCCGATTGCCTTCCTAGAAGCGAATCAAGTTCCCAAATAGTGTAATCTACTATAAGCTCGACTCTGGCAGTATCAGATTCACGAACAGTCTGTCAACTGTAGGTCCGAACGCCCCCACCAAACAAGTAATCAAGTTCACAAACAGCAGGATTTATTCAAATGCAACATTTCCAAAGCAGGTTTCGGATGTCAGTATAGGAAATTCTCTACTACAGCATAGGGTTTTTAGCTAGCTCTGATGTACGAATGTGCAATCATCACTCACCCCAGAAGATGGGAGAAGGCTCTCAGTCTCGAGTCTCCTCAGGCAGCGTTCCGACCCGAGGGGAGGAAAGAGGGGGATCAGCACGTTGACTGACCCAGCAGTTACGATGGAGTCTTCCCTCTTTCTTCTTCTTCTTCCCCTCCTGCTTCCTCCTGCTTCTTTTTCTTACTAGTTTGCCTTTTATATATTTTCTTGTACATTCATGTGGAGCTTGAGTGACTCTAGTCATATTTGCTTTCGTTATTCATTGATTTCCAAAAAGTCTCCCAAGTTAATCTAGAATCTAGACAGCTTGCTTAGTGGGATGGGGTTGTGTATTGGTATTATAAGGAGATTAGACGGAGGAAAAGTTTGAGCAGAGTTTATCAGAAGGGACTGATCTGCCACCATTGCTGTCCCAGCACCAGACATCGCACTATGTGGCTCATCAGCTGTGTGGTACCATCAGGCTGCCACCTCTGCAGGGAGTCCAACAGAGTTTGGCCGTGGTGTCTTCACTCCGCTCCACCCTCCATTCACTCATGTCTGCATGGCCCAGGGAAGCCAGCAAAGTTTGGCTGTGGTGTCTCCGTTCTGCTCCACTCTTCGTTTGCTCTTATCAGTGTGTGCTAGGAGGGCAGATTGTGTTGCCAAGGGAATCGTGGAGAGGCAGATTCTGCACATACCAGCCATCCTGGATGTGTATCACCCCAAGCAAGCTTCTGTAATGCCTAAACTTCTGTTAGGCCCTAGGTTTTCTCCAAGTATCCCCTTTTCCAGGCCATTCTTCCACGGCTCTGTAGTGGATAGGTGTGACAGGCCTGTGTTTATGGTGCTCTCCTGTCCGCAAATCTCCAGCCCTCAGAGAGCTGCAGTCTTGAGGACAGTATTATTTTCTTACGGAGAAAATTTACTCCTAATATTTGAGTTTGCGGGCTTTTTCTCACTGATCTTTGAGAATAATAATTTCGGGGTGATATGAACCAGAGATTATACCAAAAAATATTATAAAACATATACACTGGTATTTGGATGTGTGCTCATATTGCTCAAGAAATATGTTATAGTAAGATAATATTTATTTTTTCTACTTTTGGTGATATAAAAAGTTTCTAGAACTGCAGCTTTGGCATCATTTAGTCTGACATGATATGGGATTGTTTCCAAAAGGGAATTTATTTCTTTGTATGTCAGTTATTCACGGGCTCTCCCTGTAAGTGATCTGTGATGTATTTCACAAGTGATGAAATTTCATATACAGTAGAATGTAGGTTCATTAGCAAAAGGAAATACACACATCACTTGTCATTTTTCAGTTCCATCAGTTATTCACAGGTAAAAACTAGCAAATCAAAATGTTTATGCATTCCTGAAACAATGAATTAGACATATTCTGGTTGATTCTCTATGCGAATCATATTCTTTAGTTAATAAGTTTCTGAAAAGTAATTCAATGAATTTCATGAATGTTAGAAATAGACTTAATTTTACTCAACAGTTTCCCAAATACAGATAATGAAGATTAAAATAACCGTACAAATATCTTAGGAAAATGTTGAAGACGGATTGCATTTTTTTTTCTTTTGTATGCTAGTAAAGTGGAAGTAGACTGCCATTCTTGGAGAGATGGGCTATAGTCAGGAAACAAACTCATCATAAAATACTCTACATGACTTAAAAGCAGGCTATAAAAAAAAAAAAAAGGAAAAAAACACTACTCTCTTACCTACCAAGATATTGTCAGGGTATATGATTTTGCTTTGTTATGTGAGATTTATAGTTGCACCAGTTGCACCAGATTCTATAAAGATATGGATATTAGAATAAACATGATTGTCTGGTTGATGGCCTTAAACTTGACGCTGCTGCTCTGTTTTACCAGTGGAAAGAAGTTACATAGCTGTTCCACACAAGCAACTGGGAAATATCAAATAAAGAAGGGCTTTAAATACTTCCCCAATCAGTCTAGCAAAGAAGGAGCATTGGGAAATATCTTAAAGATATTGGATTTGGACATAAAAAGCAGTAAAAGTTTGCTACATGTGTTGTGTTACAGTGTGCTAAAAATCTAGGTGTCCGGCAAGCCAGGGTATGAGCACAGTAGTGACCCAATTTCATCCTTTTCACCAGGAAGATAATGGAAAGGATAAGAAGTGCACTCTGAATGGACTAGAAATAATAAATAGCACACATTGATTTGAAAACATATAATGAACTGTAGGCAGACACATATTGGACTAAAAATATGGTTGTGAAATCCTTGTTCATGCTTAAATTTATACACCTACACTTGACAAAACTGAGTTAAGTAGTGCAATGTGTGGTATAGTTACCTTTCATTTTAAGGCATGAACACCTTTGTTCTTATCTTTCAGTTACCCTGATATTAGATAATATATTTTTTTTTTTTTTGATTTGTATGTAGAATGAAGGAAGACTGTAAATGAAAATATTGACTTCTTTTTAAACCTGAAAAAAACATTCAGTGTAATTTCAGGCCTGTTTTTATTCTAATTGATGTGATTAATCCATTAATAATAATAATGACTTATGTGACTCCTTTGAAGTTTTTTGACAGAAATCTGTTCCTAGAGACAATGCAAACTTGTGTGTACTTAAGCCTCTCTGCTATGGGCTTTTGAACTTGTGCTAGCCTGTTCACTGGAGCTCTTAACTACTCTGGAGTCCACTTCCCACCATGGGCTTCCTTCAGTCAGTGCAGGCTCCCCTACAGTATTGCTTCCTTCCTCCGGAACAGGACTTTCCTCCTGGGAAGAACAAGGTTTGATTTCCAATATGTGTGGGAGATTTTCTAGCAAAACAGTGCTGTCTTCACAAAGGCTGATAGTGTCTTGGTGGTGGCCTGTGGATGACTGCAGCATTCATAGGTGGTTAAGTGGTGCTATAGGAGAGCTTCGAGGCAGACTTGTGATGAGTCTTTAATTTAATTTTGGGATAAGGGAGGAAGGGAGAAGGATTTTTTTTTTCCCAACTAATGCAAATAATCACTAATTTCTACCAAAGTAAGTGATCCAGACCACTGAACTGGTCATTTTTCTTTTTCCTTTTCTTGCTAGTGACCCAATCTACAATTAGGATGCAAAGTGCAAACAAGAAACTGGGTAGGCAAAAGATCAAACATATATGAAAGCCTGCTCTGCTCTGGTTTCTTGTTCACCTATATGCCATGGTCACTTCTCCATGGACACCTTGGGCTCTTCACAACTCCTCTCCTCCTTCATAAACCTTCCATCCATGTTCTGTTTTTCGTGGAAATTTAAGGAGACAGGAAGGCTGGGGAGAGTAGGTAGAACATACTTAAAAAGTCTTTATTCTGAATAAACACCAGGTGTTTTTAAAAAATCATGACATTAAAATAAATCTCTCTATATATATTTACTAAAACATACGGACTATTTCAAGATTAAATAGTGCCACTTAAAGATAATTATACAAAGAAAAAAAGACTTCTTAGCTGGAAAGTCTGCAAGAAAAATCCTCAAAAAACTGAGATATTCTTTTTTTATCACTTGACTAGACTGAAACTTTCATATGCATATATATATATGCATATATCTGTACCTATAAATGTTTTGAGAATAAGCCAATAAAAAATTCTACATCTAGAATGAAAGTTATATCAGCAAAGACACAGCCCTGCCACGTTCTTTGTGTGAAGTTTCTGAAAGCATAAGATGCATTAGGAATTCAAGATAAGGCCTCAGATTTCAACAGGACACCAATTATAGTGTATGAGTTATGAAGCGCTTTTATTGTTTCCCTCTGAAATATTTTTTTTTGTGAGTTTAGTACAGATGAAAGATGCAGGAATGACAGCTCCGGAGAATGAAGTTTTCTGTTTCTCCATATAACAGGGAAAAAAAAAAAAAAAGAACAGGCAACAGAGGTGTAAGCACAATTCTGGAAGGAAACTTCTGAGGGTGAGAGCACAGTTATATATTTTGACCTTTATTTATAATCTGAAGAAACCTTACAGGTGTTGTGAATCCAAATAACTGCATTGTCCAAGTGTATTCAACACAAAATTACGTACATATATTTATTGTTTCTTCAGCTCCTTTTTTAAAGAAGGACACAGTGAGTCCCTATAGAGTGTTCACAATCTTAGAAAGATTTTATCCTCTATTTTTATATATATATATATATAAACATAGATACATACACTACAGCACTTTACTTGCTCTGGCTCAGTGCCCAATCAGCCTTTGACCTCTCTGTTTATATTGCTACAGGGTGGGTTGGGTTGGGTTTTTTTTTTGCCTACATGTTTACAGATGAAAATATCTCCTCACCACCTCCAAAGACTTTGCAGTTGAAATGTAATCTCTGGACTATAATGATGATGCAACAAAGCAATAGGACCAGGACATTAGCAGTATTGCTACTAAAAATGCATGCCATGAGTTCAGATTCTTTCTAGATGTTTTGGTAACACAATGACAGCAAACCAGTTCATTAGACTTGTTCTTTTCCCCCCTCTCACATCCCCCTTTTCTTTTTTCTTTTTCTGATTTACGTCAGCAGCAGCCAGAGTGTGCTGATGACCACATTATTCTCCGATCTCAGTTCAAAGGCACGTATATACATGTCTAACAGCACTGAGCTAATGAATAGTCACATGTTTACATATAAATACAGTCTTAGAGTAATCTGCAATTTTAGACAGAATGATCACCCTTTTTCAAACCTAGCTCAAACTTTTATCAGAGAGCACCAGTAGCTAGAAAGAAAGCTCTAAAAGCCCTCAGATATACATTATAAAACACAAACACCACTCTGTGTGTCATTTTGCAAACAAGGCTGAGAGAGAGGTAATGGGCATCACTGGAATGATTGTATGTTTTTAACAAAATATGCTTGAAGGATTACTGACATTTGCAATCCACAGTTAATCACCCTGAAACTCCCCAGTTTGGAGAGAGAAGGATGGCAGTAGTCCCACAGTGCAGCTGGTGGAGAAACCCTAACTTGTCTGTATCATTCTGAATTACTGGTGATGTGGGAGGGTTAGTCCTGTTCCATTTTCAAATGGATGCTTTTTAGATGACTCACATTTTCCTTCATAACTTCTTGAAAGACGCTCTAGTCCTCTTTCCATCATCCTATTCTGCAATCAATAGCCTCATGTTTCATTATATGGGATTCAGACACCTCCAGACAGTATTGTTATAAATCTTAGCAAAATAATACTAACAATTGCAATCAGAGGTCTCATTAAATAATTGACATGTTTACTTACATTGTTGAATTTTAGTTTCCTAGACCAAGGAGGGGAAATGGAATATGGATGGAGATATATGTTTTATTTTGGCAGCACGGTAGCGTGTTTTCTTGTATCATACCGGACTGGTTTCAATAAATTCCTTTCCTTCTTTCCTGGGGATTAGACTTTGTCATCTGACAGTCCACTTGCAGTCCTATATTCCTTTATTTCTTGCTTCCTCTCTTTAAGAAGAACAAAGACTGTTTTCATTGTAGATGAAATAATCATAAATAAACATTTCAAACATGGATTTTAAATATAGACTCTTAAATAAAGTTGACCTTCTGACCACTTAGTTTCCAGATCTGAGCACTGAAATCTAATGTATCCACTGATAGGTCAGTGGTTTTTTGGTATGTAGAGTATGATTTAGATGCACAAGTTTGAAGGCTAAAATGATGATTGTGCAGCTGTCTATACAAATATATCTTTAGATTTAAGCTCTGGACCATTTCATCTGATTTTAGGTCCTGTGCCTAAGATTAAGGTTGCACTTAAGTGGAATAAGCATGCGTTCTGTTATAATAGGGTATGAGAGTCCATTTCACAAGAATGAATGTAACCTGCATCAGTCACAATACAGACGTCATTTACTTCAAAGTGATGTAGTCATGCTTTCTATATGGCAGTGTTTGCCTTGGGTCCTTTGCTTCTTCTTTCCCTCTTATCTGGTAAACTCCCCTGATTGGGGCTCACCTTCTGTCATTTGGAAATGTCAGTGGAGCAAAGAAATGAGAGAGAGGTGAGAAGTTGACATACAAGTCTCAGCGTATGACAAAGCTCTGTTGCTCACAAGCAATCTATGATAAGAATCTAATAGCAGAACCTCTCTGTTTTGAATAGGGTAGAATGAACGTCTCTCTGCAGTTCTCATGGAAGGATAAACCAATAAACTCAGATAGGTGAATATGAAAATACGCTTTATTCCATCAGTCATTCCACACAAAGATCTGAGGGTTGATTCTCCACGCTATAATATGTCATTTAAATCTATATGACTCTGTGGATTTCACTCGATTGATCTTATTTCAGATTTGAGTACAGATTCACTACTCCTCTGTTATTCCAGGTTTATGATAATGATTTGGACCCTAATTCTGAAATGATATTTCATTTTACTGTATTTCACCTGGCAGCAGCCTATGTAGTTGCTATGTAATTTATACTTTGCAGGTGTCAGTAACTGCATGTCAGGAAACAGAAATATACTTGGATGTATTTGGTAATTTCTGTGTTACTAACACAGTAATTGCACACTTATTTCTGCCTACAAATTACATGGTAGTTGCACTCAGAATTACCATTAAAGACATCTTTAGTAGATGCCAGTGAATAATTGTGTTTTAATTACAATATAATTACATACTTATTACTGTGTGGTAGGATAAAGCACTGCATTATTTTACATCGTTTGTGGTATTGCCATAACAGCCAAAGGTCCATGGATGTCATTCTCATGAACACTATCCATGAGAAAGCACTAAAATTTTTGAAAGTATTTCTTTCTGAGAATAAGAAATAATTATTTCTCTGAAAGTGACACACTTCCTTAAACAACCAGTTCATCCTGACAGTAATTTCTGTCCTATTTAAGGTTAAGACTGCTGTGGTTTTCAAAGGCCAGTGAACCTTTTGTCTTTTAAGATTACAGGAAGGACATCCACTGATGGTCAGTGATGAGAGATTGCACAAGGGCTTCTTCAAAAAAAAATCCATCCCAAAGTTCCTGATGATTCCAGAATACTTTCTCATCCACAATGATAAGATCTTGTCCAATTATAGTTTTTGATACTATATCCCGTAACATCTTTATAGACAAACTGATGGAGCAGAGGCTTGATAAGTGAAGGTGCACTGAAAGTTGAATTCCTGGCTTATATAGTCATAGTTTAAAGCACAAAGTCTAAATGGACACTGGTCATCAGCATTGTCCCCAAGGGATATTGGATCCAATACTAAACTCTTCATTAGTGACCTAGCAAAGTGCAACCTCAGCAAATTTAGAGATGATACAAAACTGGTAGGAGTGGCTGGTACACCAGATGGTTGAGCTGCCATTTACAGGGACCTCAACAGGGTGAAGAAATAAGCAGACAGGAAACTCATGAGGTTCAGCAAATAGAAAAACAAAGTTCTGCACTTGGAGAGGGATAACCTCAAACTCGTAGGGAAAGGAGACAATCAGCTAGTGAATAGCTTTACAGGAATGGACCTGTGGGCCCTGTTGGATAAGAGAGTGAACAAGAGCCAGCAATGTGCCCTCATAATCAAAAAGTCCCACAGACTGGTGCATTGCATCAGTAAGGGACAGCAAATTGGTGAGGATCATCTTTCTCCTCTTCACACACAAATAAGATGAAGGGACTGGAACATTTCTCATATGAGGAGAAGTGGAGAGAGTTGGAACGGTTCAGCCTGAAAAGAAGGCTTAGGGAGGATCTTTTAAACACGTGTAAATACCTGGTGAGAGTGTAAAGAAGGTGGAGTCAGACATTTCTCAGTGGTGCCCAATGACAAGAGTCAATGGACACAGATTAAAATACAGGAAATTCCATCTGAACATAGAAAAAAACATATCTATCTTAAAACTGGTCAAGCACTGAAACAGGTTGTCCAGAGAGATTGTGAAGTCTCTCTCCTTGGAGATGCTCAAAATATATCTGGACTGGGTCCTGGGCAACACACTGTGGTTGACCTTGCTTGAGCGAGGGAAGAAGATACCTGCCAAGTCCAACTATTTTGTGATTCTGTGATTCAGAGAGTAACAAAATATTCGATAGATAGATAGATTGGATTTGAGGTTGAAAATTCCAAACTAATCACAGTGAATCCAATAGAATCACTCTACATATTGTAACACTTGAAAAGTCAACTCGAAATCTCATGGGAAAAGAAGCCTTTCTCTGGATTGAGATCAGATTCTAATAAAATGTTGACAAACTTCCTAGGCAAGGTTGATCTTCATCACTGAGCATTGTAATTAAGGTCTAAAGGCTTTTAGCATCAGAATCACATCACCCAGAGCTTCAACCATACTTCAGACCTGTGATACTGTTAATCATGATTAAGTACTTCACTGTAAGATTTTAGAGACTGTTTTATTGCTAATACAATGGGCAAATTAAATGTGGTTCAATTAATCATCAAGATTTGGATAGCTTGAGTTCTGCAGAGTGTAAATCACAGTTTAAACAAATAGGTAGCATTTTCAGCAATTTAGAACATGCTGAGAGGTTCAACGTGCTTTACAAATGAATGAAGCTCTTCCTGCAATTCTATACACAAAAGAAAAAACAAATAAACAAAGTAAATAAAACCAAGAGCTGGAGAAACTTAATATTTGTTTTGACTTTTGAGTTGTAAGAAACCTTTCTGTTTCCTTGTTTGCCATCCTCCCTCATGGCACTTTTAGGCAGTATTTATTCACATGCCTTTCCACTTTCAGTAATGCACTGATTTGAAGATAATCATAAAATATATTCTATATCTCAAGTTTCAGCCTGAATTTGATCCTTCATACAGGCAGAAAGTGGAATGATTGAATGTAATAGAGATGTAAAAGTTTCAACTAATCATGGAAATTGAAAGAAGAGAAATGCTTTCACTTAACATTCAGCTACACTTCCATAAAGTTCTTCTCATTGTCCACTCTGCTTAAATTTCCCTGCTGCTAAGGGCAGTGTTTATCTTGCTCACAAATTCTCTTATTAATAGGAGAAGTTGAAAATCAAAGAGCAGTCAATAGTTACTGAAGATACTTTCTCTTTCACATACTCCTTTGATTTGGTTCATTTAAATCTAACTTGAAGGGCAGGCAAAATAACAGTAGATTAAAATAATGGATTTCTTTGTGCTTAACTAATAATACATTTTCTTTGAGGACAGAATTTTCAAAGTGATTTAATGCGCATGACATCGTCACTCTATTTGCAGAGACTTCTTTTTTCATCTAAAATACTGCATTTTATTTTTGAAACTGACTTGCTGTGATAGGGAACGAACTGCAGACCACTCAGTGATACAGCAAATAATTCAAAGGGAAAGGTAGTGTTTGAAAGCCATATCGTTTGCTAAAGGGCATTTCCTAACAGACAGAAGCATGAGAACTAATGTCTCTGCTGAACTCCACAACCCAGTAAAGACATATGTATTATGGGGTTTAAAAAATAAAGATCATAGTAGAGTGTTATAATGAGATTGGAATATCTGAGTAAATAAAAAAGAAAAAAGAAAAAAAAGTGCTGGACTCTTACAGTATTCTTAAAAGCCAATATCAAATGGATAAAACAATGTTACCTATAGGCTTTTGGGGATTTTTAGAATGGTTTCACTGAGCTGTATTTATACCTTTTGTAGGTTCTAATTCCAAATTAGAAGATTTCAATAAATTTATCTAGTTTTGTAAATCTTTTTTTTAACCTTTTGTTTATGATCCATCCAATACCTAAGCCAAGATAAATTAGCATCTTTGACTATAAAACATTTGAAGGGTTAACTGGAAGTTCTGGCTATATTGGCAGAGGAATAAAAGTGACAGAGGCTCCCATTTCAGAACTACATCTCCAGATAGAGTTTCAAACTCTAACATACCAGATTTCTGGAGTGAACTTTTTCACCTTCAAAGCTTTTTGCTGAAGCAGCAATCTTCTGTCAAGAGCATCCAAGCAGAGGAGTGCTATATAGAGTGGAGAGAAGTATCAGTTGATGTGGAAAAAGGTCCATTTCAACTTGATGCATTCATCCTAAAAAAAATCAAGTAAAACTTTCATCCTACACACTCTTGATTCATGCGTGCTTCATTACTAGAATAATTGATCCCTGAGTAGTTCCACTAATCAAAAGGCACAAAATGAAGGCACAGGAGGAAAACAAAGAAGGGGAGAAGTCCACTGGGTTGAGGCAGAAGACTACAAAGTAGATCTTCAGTAAAGCCTACTTTTCTCTTAAATTATTTGAAGATTTAAAAAAAAAAAAACCCTTCTGTGCTTAAGTCCCCAAACATAACAGGAATAAGAACCTTTTTCCTTCCCTTGTCTGCCCTGCCTATTTAATTTGTCAGATCTTTGACATATGGACTAACCTCTCACTATCTATTTACAACATTGCAGTTTTGATGGGAATGTCTGGCTGACACTGGTAATTGAAGCCAATAACAAGAATCAGAAGTGTTTTACATGGATTTTTCCTGTGTGGCTGGGATTTATAGCAAGTGATTCTAAACGGCTAACAGTGTGTTACCCGCTCATTCCCTCTCTGCATAACATTTGAGGCCAGTTTCTGTTCATTTTCTGATGTCTTAGTGTTCAGCTAAGAGTCTTCTTTTTAAATCACACTTTTTGATTTGATCCCTTTGTATTTCTGAATGTAACTGTCAGTGCAGCTAGTTCACATGTACAGTGAGTCTTGACTTTGCTATTAAGATTAATAAAGAATATTATTTATTTAACAGTGTCTGTGTGTCCTACCTGTGCATGAACTGAAAGACTTAAGAAGGTTGATCTGAACTGGATCAACCAGATCAAGCTGATGGAACCGGAAATGAAGAACAACATGGAAGAAAAACAGATATAAGTAAAGCTACAAAGACAGAAGAGCCTGGAGAAGGGTATGAAGAGGATCTAGTTTGCTGTGCTGTGCTGTCTGAGCGGGTAGTGACTGAAGATGAGAGAGCAGAGCATAAAATTGAAGGTGAGGATGAGTGTTTTTATTTTTAATTGGATGGGGAATCTAGGAAGAAGATGACAGACAGTGGCACCCAGACAGACATTTAGTTTAAGCACGTTCTTCTAGGTCTTTTCAAAAAGCTACCCATATTGACCAAATGTTCAGAATTTTCTTTGCAGAAGTTTTTGCTAAGACGCACATGATCAGTTGTCTATAAATTGAAACTTCTTTGTCTATAACTTTTTGTTTTAACTGTGCATTTGTATACTGTAGAGAAAAGAAATGACACATTTCATGGATGGCCTGTAGAGAAAAAATCTACTTGCAAATAAGCAAAGATTATATAATAAAATGCATTACATCAAATTAAGAAAACAAACCAAAATGAAACAAACAAACAAAAAAACTTGGGGTTGAAAGCAGCATTTAATTTTTTTACAACCTTCATAACCTTATGATAACCTTAGCCTTTATAATGTGCTGTGACACATTAATTATATTCAAAGTTAATATTTATTTTTGAATGGGAGGGCTTAAGTGAGCAAAAGAAAGAACTGACTCAGGAAATCATTTTTATATTAGCCAAACCAAAATCTTCAGAGTGAATATATGTAAATCACTTATTTTCAGTGCACCGAAGGGAATGTATAACTTAACCATGCTATAACTTAAATACTAATGAAATCAACTGAAAATGATAGTCATTAGTCAGCTGTGCCTTGGTAGGGTTCCCTGTGGACAGATATAAATTCACCATTAGGAATGGATCCTCTTGTAGTCCACAGTGAGCATTTAATCCTTCTGAAAAGCAGATTTAAATTTGATGTTTAATATGTTTTTTTTCAGGTCTCTTATGTTTCTGTATTCACAGCTTGTGTTTAATCTTTTTTAAGTCACACTAAGTTTTTTATCTACATTCTCTTGGTTTTATGTGCATATTATTGTCCTTTGTGAATGTTGCAGCCACAAGTCTTAATGATAATCAGTGGAAATGAACTAATTAGCACACAGCTCAAAATAACAACGTCTCTTGCAAGCCAAATGACCCACTTTGGTTTTGGATCATAAAAGGAACGTGTTACAAAATAGGAACTTATAGGTAGAGTTTTGAATGGTATCTAGTTTTTACTGGATATACTTATCCATAATAACTATTTTTCATCTCTTTTCCTTATCTGACAATTTTTCAGAGTGTGGTTCTCACAGATTACATGACAATGCAGCAGCAGAGACTCTCTGACACACAAAAACAACTCCTAAAACCCTAGCTGGGATCATTTGAGACAAGTGAGGAGTGAGATTCTTGACGGTGTTCCTCCGAGTCAAATTGGGTTGCATGGCATTAGAAGTGTGTGCTATCCATTCTAGCGCTGTACCACTAACATGGTCTCCTCAGGTCACTAAGTTAATTCCTTTTTTCCATTTTGCAGTAAGACAAACTGGTGAAAAATACCCTTGCACATACTTCATGGAGTTGTTACTTTTGAACTTTACCAGCATTGGAAAAACAGGCAGCTTTTGTACATGACAGTCTCTCAGTGTCTAAAACTGCTGATTTAGAGATTTTAAAGCTGAATTTTGAAAATGTTTGGCCTTTGACCTGTGCTTAAAGGCCTGTGCAGACTCTGCGCAAAAGGCGTAAACGCCAGACCCATTGCTACTGCTACTAAAAATATTTGCTCACAGCAGTACACAGTTTGCATGCAAAAATCCAATCAGGTGTTGAGAACAAAGAAAAAACTATTTAGATCAACCTGAACTGCAGACTTTTCAGCACTGTCCTGGTTCACACCCAGCCAGGTGAGAAGTTGTAGATTTGTCACCTTCCCCTCCTGACATGTGTCTTTCCTGTCTTGCTGGCAGTCTGTCATCCCAGTTCCCAAGTGCTCCATCTCTCCTATGTGTTTCCCACTCTTATCTCTCACTCAGAGGAGGCTTCTGCCCTGAGGAGTGTTGTTAGGTGCAAATGCATGCGGCACTTAGGTTCAGTTTACAATTAAACACTGGATGCTGAGTGTGCTGGTTTATGACGTATTTTATTTCCATAGTTGTTAAGCAGGGGTGAAATGGAAGAACTAAACTTCCTTTTAAATTCAAAGCAAACCAAAAAGGCAAAGCAAAACCCTATTTATCTATTTATTTATTTATTTAAACTGCCTTTCCTAACATCCTAACAAATCTGGAGCTCCTGTCTAGTAATTTATGCTGGCTAGATGTGGTTTTTTATTGTTGTTTTTTTTTTTCTTCCCTCAAAATAGTGTGTTGGTTTAATTCTAGAGGCACCTGTCTGTAAAAACAGACAAAAGAAAAGAGTTCATTAAGTTTTTCTCCTGCTTAGGAAATACCTAGGAGGACAACTGTTAGATCAGAGGATTCTGGTTCAGTGTCCTCAATCTATTTGACTTAAAAGACAGCCATATACCCAGATCTTCATCATTCTTGCTAAGTTAGGTGAAAATTGTCAATAACAGTATCAAATATATTGAGTGGAGGTATTTCTAGGTTTAAGTAGGTTCAGGAACTTGTATTTCCTCCATCTGGAAATTGCCAGACATGTCGCTAAAGGAAAATGTATGCATTTTGGTCTAGGTTGCCTAAGCTAAATTCTTACACATCTGTAGCAGCAATAGGGTTCTTCAAAATGCCGATAGCCTCCCTTGAGAAAGGAGTTGCCCTTAGCACTTCCGAGGTGTTTTGAACTTTTTTTTTCTAGGTCAAAACTCAGAGGGATGAAGATCTGGATATACTTCTGTTTTAAATTAAGCTGCACTAAGTGCATTAACCACCACAGAAATGCAAGTTGTGACGGGATGTAAAATAACATATTTATGCAGAAGAAGGTGGGGTGAACTATCCAAAACAGATCATATGTCAGATTGCTTACTTAACTGCATTTCAAGTATGATTATTTTAAGGATTATGGAGTAACAACTTCGGTATCACTTGTGTATTTACCTATAGTATCTGTCACAACACAACCTTTATAAAATGAGGTTGGATGCAATGACTTGGTGTATTTCATACGTTTTCTGAAGTGATCTCTGTGGCTGAAGGGTCCCCACAAATTGGAAAGATAAAAATGGAGTCATATTATTTCCAGGTGGCCTGTAAGACCTGCTGTACAGTGTCCTGCTTGTGCATAGTTAGTTGATTTACAGAAGGTGGAGCAGGGGCACAGATGCTATCCATACCCTGGTCTCAGTGACTTCTTGTAGCCTCTGCCATCTGCAGAGCCATAGTTCTGGGGGCTAAGAAGGGTTTCTCCATGGCGAACTGCCCTCGCCGTGCTCACGTCCTCAACCTAGGGCCACAGCAGCAATCAGATTTCAGGAGCTACACGGGCTCTGGACAGAAGTGCTGGAACCAGGGATTGCCAGGGAAACTTTTATAGCCCCCTGAAAATCTCTTTGAATAAATTTGAGGTGACAAGGTATGGGGGCTACATCTTAGGCCTTTTTTCACAGCCAAAATTGTGCCTTATACTGGGGCTCAATACAAAGGTGAAAAATGTGACAGCTAAAATTCTCAGGAATCATCTGAAAAATACTTTCTCTAGCTTTTTCCTCTCCTTCCTCCCCTCGGGCCCTGTTTGCACTCTGAAATTAGAATTTACTGCCATTTTGTTGATGATTCTGGAGGTGATGACCTTCCTTCTCAAAGAAGCAATGAGTCATCAGCGCAGAGTACAGTAAAATGTGGTCTTACAGTGGCCCTTTTTCCATGCCTGGCTATTTATCCAAGGACTGCAAAATATATTATAGGCATTAATGCTCATAAATTAACTGACTGAAGGTGTATTGATACCTTTAATCCAGAACAGATTTCCAGCATCTTCAGTGGGATCATTTCTGCTTTAACCCTGTCAACTTTTGCTGTGTTTTTTTTTTAGCCAATGAACAGACCCTAGCTTACCCATGTTACGCAAGTCGCTTAAGGTTCTGCATGAAATCTGTGATGAATCCAGTAAAAGAATGCAGATTAAAATTCCCACACCTGCGCTTCAAATACATTTCTGTGGTACGCTCCATGGATGTTACTCAGACGACTCATATGAAGCAGATGTTTTTGTTTGAACTGCCACTTTTCTGGCAATAACGTCATTAAATGTGATGGTTATTTGAATAGCTCAAATGAGTGGGAGCTTCATGCCCTCCTTATGCTTTTGTTGTATTTATTTGAGTTTCCCTTCTGATTTTTAGTTTTAAATTGTATTTTAAGGCAGCTCCTGGCACCATTCATAGCTGCACAGCATTATTAATTCTGATTGCTCCGCTTCTCTTTCTTTCTTTTGCTTTCAACAAGTTTTTCACTAGCTTTCATCAATGCAGATGAGGCCCGTGAACCTGGCAAATATGAAATAGATCTGTGAGGCTTGCTCATTATACACATCTTACTTAAACGAGGGCGCGATGGTGCCAAGCTAAGCAGTACGTGCAAGTGAAGGGCACAGCCAGCCGTGACGAGAGACGGGAGTGCGGGAGCGCTCCCTGCTCCGTGCTGTCCTCACGCTGCCACATGCTTCGGTGATTAACCTTCACTGCTCACAAAAGGCTAGACACACTGAGAAGGCTGCACCGTACGTAGGATTCAAACATAAATCCTAACGCTTAAACTTGAGCAGTGCATAGCTAACCTTAAAACATGGGACATTTACTTAGGCATACAGGAAGGATCACACTGTTTGCTATGCTTTGAGAGTGAAAAGTTTTCTCCTTCATTGCATGGCGGTGCAGTTTTTGGCACATAAAGAAGTGGTGTTTGCAGCCTGTGTTATGTGTCAGTGCATGTGTCTTTATATGTGCATCTGTATGCATATTCTGTAGTATGTATGTCTGCATATGGGCAATATGTGTACTTACAGGTAATTTGTGCATATATACAACCTATGCAAAATTCATCAGATTTCTCTGAAGCCCCACATTTCCTTTTCCTTAATTAAGCTAAAGGAGAAAGGAGAAAGAAGAAAGACAAGCGTAAGGATACCTTTTTCTCCAGCATCTTTCAACAAAATGATGGAATGTGAATGGTCCTACTGAATGGTAAAAATATATATATATATATATTACACAGCTAGTTTGTACTGTAACATCCAGTAAAATACATTAAATCACTCTCCCTTTCCCCCACCTTTTCTACTTGCTTCCCCTCTGTGCTATTTCATTTTTTGGGCTATGCTGTTACATGCAGCTCTTTTAATCCCTGCAGAGGTGCAGATTAGCTGGCACACTGGATCACCAACCTGGGAAATGACCTTGACAGTCCTAATAAAATATGACTATTTCATAAAGATAATGAAAAATGTAAACTATATTAAAATATATAGAAATGAAGAGAAGAAATGTGCCACTTAGGTATTTTCTTCCTTGTGCTGTCCTCCAAGATATCAGTAGCTTTTTTTTCTGCTTTGCTTTTGGAAGTTCATAACTCTAGACCTTGTTTGCATCACAAAGACTGCAAAAGTATTAGGGAAAGATATAATATATCTCTATTCCCTTTCAAATAAACTTAAAATTTGATTAATTACATCTCTTTTTACATTAGATCTGCTTAAAAATTCTAGACGAACCATAATGTCATCATTAAGGCTCTTTCAGCATGACAGAACTGACAATAGTTAGTTCCAGTATGTAATTAGGACATATAAAAATCTTCACTATAAACAGAATTTTAATACCTACGACATCATCAGAGGAGAGATTTTATTTTATGGATTGCTTTTATCCTATTTTGAGCCTCTAGCATGAGCTGGTGTCTTTGTTAATGTGCAGTGAAACAATGACAAGATCAACTCTACTGGCATCCAAATTGTTTTGTCAGGAACTGTTGTGGGTTTATTTTCCCAGCAACCTCACATGGTTCTTTGGTGCTAAGGCAATGCTGCAGCAGTTCTGATTGATGCAATATGCAAGATTTAATGGTTAGACAATATCCCACTCATATTTAGCTGGTCCCTGTAATTTATTTTCCATTACTGATTTATTTCTCTTTACTAGAAGTGAAGATAATAATAGAGCCATTTTCTTCTTCTTTTTTTTTTTAATAGATAGATATTAGAATGGTATTCTTTATGTTTCTCTCCACATGGATTTAGCTAGCATTAATTTTCATTTACAGTCTTGATTGCAAAAGACACACACAAAACCCTCGTCTTTATACTGCTCTGTGTTCTTACTAGAGTACAGAAGTGTCAAATACTATCAGCTGGTAAATTAGCAAGGACATTTTCACTGAAATTGATTTCTTGAGTCTTTGGAATCCTTGAAATCACTCAAAGTCCTTGTTGCTTTTCAGGTACCCTATTAATCTTTATAGGGTTCTATTGACATTGTTGGCTGAAGCTTTCCTGCTTTGCTCTCTGGGAAGATGAATAAACCACAAAGGGCAGGGATTCAATTCTAATTCAGAAGAATTCACATTAGGTCTCTAAACTGGACAGAAAATGATATTGAAAGTGTTCATAATCACAAAGTGTGAATGGCAACTAGGGAGGTGAATTATTCCCTGATAAAGATAATGCCAGTGTCAATCTCACTGCTGACTTACCTTTGCTTGCCTCTAAGTGGGGTTTGAAATATAATAAAGAAGTGGCTCTGAGCTAGGAGAGTGATTCTCATCAAAACTCAACATCTTCCAGATATTATTAGTAATAAGGAAATAAAAAAAGAAGAAAAAAGAGAAGAAGAGGGAATAAAAAAAGCTTGAAACAAGGAGTAGGGAGTCTGGTAGAAGGAGGGAAGGAGGTGGACTGCAATTGTGAGACCCCATTTGCAGGAAAACAAAGAGCAATCAATGTAATAGCAGTATAAAGCAGTCAAGAAAAGGACAAAGGCTACAGCCTGACATCTTTTATTCCTGAGCCCAGGTGGAGCTATAATTGGCAGTCCCAGCTAGGAGATGAATACAGTGTAAAAGAGCCCTCCTCTTGGAACAGCAGACAAAGAAGGGCCTTGGGTTTTCAGAAGAATGGTCAAAGAATATCTCTAGTTCTTTAGGGGGAAAAAAAAAAAGCAGTCATAATGGTCATGGGGGATAAAATCTTGGCATGTAATGAAACTTGTGGCAGGAATCTGTGAATTCCATGGCTGCCTGAGCTCCCTTTGCCTTCCTGCTCCCAGTCCTCGCAGAACAGCCATAGCATTCAGCACAAGAATGCCTGACATCCTCACAATGTGTTGCTGGCCATATTTACTAATTTGGGTGCCAAATACTGACCCCTCTATTCACAATTTGCAGGGATGACAGAAAATCTAGACAGTTTCAGTCATGATCCCTGACATGGGGATTTAGCTAAACAGAATGATTGCTCTCTTGCTAGAAAAGACTTTTTTTTTTCCTTTTTTTTTTTCCTGAATATCCTCAGCTGCTGCTTGGAATTCCAGTTATAAGGCTTGCTCCACAAAGGAGTACATGCATTCTTTGTGTTGTAATATAAAAGCATTAAATATAGGCAGACAGATAAAAATGATTTATACCTTTTCAGTGTAATTTACTATTGGTGCTTTGCTTCTCTATTTTTTCCTGGCTTCAACTCTGTAATTTTTTTTTGATTAAGTTCATGAAGTACCTCTGAGATATAGACCCAAAGTACATAGATTTGGTGATAAAGAGTGCTTTATTCCCTTTCTGAAAACAACAACAGACCTCATGAAAAATATCTGAAAATATATAAAAGACACCAGTAGGGAAGAAGTGCAGCATTTACAGCCTTTCCTAACAAAGTATTTACTAGAGAAATAACTGCATTAAATTTAGTCAGACACCTACTCTTCAAATTAATTAGCAAAAATAATGTTCCTTATTTTTTCAGTCACCATATGCAAGTGTGCTTTACTATCATTTCTTCAGTGGGGAACATGGATAAAAATATGAATGTATTGGTCTTATAACTAAGAACAGTTTAGGAATACAGACTCAGATCTTTGGGACTGTTAATTTATAGTCCTTGACCTTTGTTTCAAGTTTTAATTTGAAATTCTGATGTAAAATTTTATAATCTTCAAAACAACAGTTATTATTTGCTGTTCTGTCTAAAGACGGTCTGAGACTAATGACCTAGGAAACCTTTTTAAAGTGATTTAAATATACTCCATCATTTTCTTGTCAGTAGTGTCCACAAACAGATGCTCAGAGTAAGAACAGTGGTGGATATGACACTTCCTCAGAGTATTTTCCTAACACACAACTGTTTTCAGCTCAGAGGATTTTTGGAGCTGGATGTGGTTTCTATGTGTTTAACAGTGCTCACTGCCTTTGTTTTTCAAGTATTTGTCCAATGCATTGCTGAACCCATATAAACTCTTAAAACTTGCAAAACTCTTTCCAAATAACCTAGTTGGTTTCTGTAATTTAACTCACTGGTTAAATCCTGCTAGGATTTAGGATACAAGATCATATAGAGCTGTTAGGAAGCTGTTTTTTGTGTAGGTAGAAAACAGGCCCTCTATCAAGTCCTGGTCTCACAACCAGCTGGCAGGGCTGTGACTAGACCTAGAGTTATATTAAACACCTCTGGACCATTCACAGAATGGGGCCAAAATGCACAGAATACCCTGCAGCCATGTAATAACATATTTTATTCCTCAACACAGGGTCATTTCATCTGCACTGCATATCAGGAACATCTGTTGTCCTACCCTAGCTCACAAAACATGCTTGTGAACAGCAATAAAGTGTTAATTTAGTACTTCAAATATGTGTAGTGTACAGTCTTCTTTCAGTGCAAAATGGAGGGATGTGTCTCCAGAACATACTGTGTAGAGAGGTGGATGTGGATTTAATGGGCATTTTCCCATAACTGGGAAATGCCATAACTTAAACAGACACTTTCCTCTAAATGTATCCTTTAAATTTCTTTATATAAATAAGTATTGCAGACACTCAAAATCCTTTAAAGTGCAGACACTTTAAAATTCTGTTTTACTCTGTGTGTATGTTTGCTATATATATATAGGGGAATGTAAGTAGTTACTAGGATTTGGTTTTATCCTATATCAATGAGCTTTTTTGAGACTCTATACTCTTAATTCCCTGGAATGGCATATGAAAATTTTGGGTGTCTGCATACTACCTTGGACAGCTTTGACAACTGAATATCTAGAGATTTTTAGAGACTGATCAAATGGGCAAAGAAAAACTCCAAAACTCCTGACACCACGCAGACAGATTCCGTTCCTCAGAAAAGCTATGACTAATAAGTAAATAAAAAGGATCAGAGACTTTTATGTGCTTCTGAGGGCAAACGGTATGTCATGGCTTGTGTCCATATAAGTAGCCTCTGTTCCACTCAAAAGACAGAGTGGTAGCTTTCAAGATGCCTACTGGGATTAGTTCTGACAGGTGATATCTCCCAAACCCAGTCCAGGCATTGTCTGGCATGTGCCAAAACGATGCTAGGGAGTGCATTAATACTAAAGGAATGTAATGATCATTGTACTTTATTGTGCTATACTTCAGTCTGTTCCTTGGCCTTATTTTATAGAGAAGAATAGCTGTACTGTAAGCCGTTCCTCTGTTACCCGCCATAAAGTGTGGGCTGTTTTCAGAATTAGGTCTACAAAAGAAATTACAGCTGGAAGCAGCTGTTTTCTGTGCCTGCTTCTCTGTCAAGTGAAGCAGTAGATCGGAAATGTCAAAATGCCTTCCTTCCATTTCCATTTCTATTCTGGATCAATCCATATTCATTTCTCCATCTGTAATAAGCTTGAATGTTAAATATGAATATTTAGTGAAATACAAAAAGCATGTGTCAATCTTCTAAATGACATCTCTACAAAAACAAGAGAGGGAAGAGGAGAACAGTAGTTGCTAGGCTTGCTGGAGTTGGTGCGCAGCCTAAACATTATATGTGCATTGGCCAGAACCCTAGTTTTCACCTTAGATATGTACACAGCCTTATTAGAAGGGTCAGCTCACTGAATTAAGAGCAAACTTGTTTTAATTTCCAGGACATTTTAAAAGGCAGGACTTGAGTTTCTTTTCACTGACTCTTACTACATGGTCTTCTATGATTGTTAAGCCAGGATATCAATTTGCACTTGTTGTTTGCTTAATGTCATCCTTCAATTACAGAATGGCATCTCTCACTGGAACCAATGCAATGGATCAATGAAACATATGCTAAAAACAACAATTATGATGAAAATTAAGAATTATTTTCTAGTGAGTACACACATGGACAACGTGTCAAGCATGTCACTCTGTCATTCTCGATTTTATCTCTTGCTCTCTCAGCTACTTTTCACAACCGTGATAAATCCTTTTCTCCATCCTTCTCCCTCTTTCTAAGTATTATAAAATAATTATGTTGAAGTATATTCATATGCATGCTATATGCGTGAAATGCACCAAGATGGGCAAATGAAAAAAGCCTGCTTGCAATCATGAATTTCATATATATACAGTCTTATGATTCCTGATTGTCTTTGTCACTAATTTTCAACTTTTTGTGTAATATATATTCATAAGAATTCTAAGTATATATACATTGATTTCCATATTTTTATTCATAGAATTTATGAGCATGAAGGCATAAAGTAT
Organism: Crypturellus undulatus; assembly: GCA_013389825.1. Classification (NCBI taxonomy): domain Eukaryota; kingdom Metazoa; phylum Chordata; class Aves; order Tinamiformes; family Tinamidae; genus Crypturellus; species Crypturellus undulatus. The sequence goes on from VWPW01022557.1 coordinate 430,531, forward strand.
TAAGTTTATTACCTAGAGATTCAAAACTTTAGAAGTGCTACAGTTGGATACTGGAGAGGTAGGAAGTTGGGACATTTACTTTTCTGATAAATTCTATTTATTTTTCACTCATCATCTGTACTATTTATGTACTATAAAACATGTGTTTACATGTTTTATTTGGCACACAGACTGTAATTACTTGAGGCAAGGATTGTTTTCTTTGTTATATGTCTGTACATTACATAGCGCAATTGATCCTTAATTAGGCATCTAGGCGGTAGTGTGCTGAAAAATAAATAATAACCTGACAGTACCTGGCTTTTTGAATCAATTAAAGATAGAATGGGGTGGTGAAATAGCTATACTATAAATTAAAGACAGTAGGGACATCAGACAGGCCTTATTGTCCCTGAATACTTCATGAAAGGAGAAGGCAAGAGGTTAACAGTGGAAGAACTAATAGTTAACAGCTACCTGTATTCACTGTATTTCTTCATACAGCTGAGATGAGCCTCCACAGCTCAGCTGGATTTGCTAACCCCATCTAAGAGAAAGTGAAAACTCATTTTTAAAACTAATTTTGCTGTAAGACAGGCAATGTGTCTCTTCCATTCAACCATTCCATATTATTGATACCAATTTAAAATCCACCTTGTGAATGTGCTGTTTATGTTAAATGCTGGATTCAGGGATATCATATGGAAGAAAATCAAATATTCATGTAATATCATGAGTACTCTGCTCATTGCCACTGCCACTACCATACTGAATGCCAGTGTTTAGCAGTCTTCATAATCTATTAATCTTTGTTCCCTTTGCTGGTGGAGGGGCAAAAAGGACTGCTAAAAAATGCTAGCAGTGCAAGTGTTGCATGAAGTAGACAGTTGTCTCCTTGGAAAATAATTGGAATAACAAGGTCATGAGAAGCTATAGTCACCATAGAACAGAGTAAAGAGTTTGTGGTCTTGTTCTACTCATTTTCATTTTTTTAAAAAACAAAGTCCCATTCTCTCCAGTTTATGTTAAAAAGCAATATTGAGCAACTCTTAGTAGCTGCCAGCTCAAAAAGGAAGTCTGTGGGCAGCAGCCTAAGTGTGTGACTGGGTCCTGAGCAGTTCCCTGAGGGACAGCTTTAGCAATTGCAAGGAGAAAGAGTTAAGCCTTCGAAAATCCTCTGGGTTCTACAGGATCAGAGAGTTTCTGCAACCCCTGTTAGCAACTGTGCAACAGCTGGGCTTGACTGTCATAGGGAAACAAGTTCATTCCTTAGGTGCTTAGGGCCCAGCAGAGACTGCCCCTAACGAGATCCCTATGGTCTCTGTGAGGAAGCTGACTGGACTGTACCGTCTGTCACAGAGTATCAGACATTTCCTTACAGAGAGCGAATTTACTCGTTTTTTCTGTAGATCACAGCAGAACTGATAGCTGAGTTGAACTCCATTTAATAAAAAAGGTTGCAGTAGTTCTGACTGTAAAATTAGGAAAATAAAACACTGCAAAATTGGAAAGCTTCTTAGGAACAAATGGCAATTAAGAATGTTGTAATATATTAAGCAAAATTGTACTGGAAACCTCATTTCTTTTCATAATTGTACCTGCTAAAATTTTTAAAAATGTCTCCAGTAAACTAATTTTATTTCTATTTTACCTTGATTATGACTCACCCTGTATTTCTTATTCAAGCCTGCATTTCAGGAAAATCTTAACACAAAGTTCTTGTGAAAAAATATGTCAGAACCACCCGATGATGGTGATATCATGATGTTCACAATCACTTTATTAACCTTATTCAGTGCTTTTGATTGTTAAAATGAGGGGCATCACATGGACATACGGCCTTTGTGGGGCTGAACAATTGTTTAACCCCATTTTTGGGGGAAATCTCTGGAAGAAGATGGGGCAATCTCTGAGTAATCTCACCCAAGCATGACGCTATCATCGGAAATGTGAAACTTGCCTAGTTTGGAGTTTCATTATCATTTTCAAACTGATCAAATTGAAGATAAATCATAGAGAATTGAGGACAAATGATGGTCTGGACTGCAAATATCTAATACTTCGTAGAATTTTTATATGTCAGAAATGAATGTGGGTCACTGACTGAGTCACTGTATTTTTTCTCTGGGAAGCTCACATTAGGCATAAAGCTGTTAAAAGTAGCAAGCAAAGTCTGAAAAGAAGCTTTGTGATATCATGCATACCTTTAAGTCTTCCTGAGGTAAGAACACATATACACAGCTACTAAGGACTAAATTTGAATTAATGATAGTGAAATTAGATCAGACATCACTTTCCTTCTCTTCACAATTTTAAACTTGTATTAAATTTTAAGGCTGAATTTCAGTAAGTCTCCTGTGGCCATCTGTGACCATCGGAGATAATATTGGGAGTTGCACTGTATGACAACTTTAAATTTGCTCAGCAGGCATTTAGCAGTGCATGTATGGTATATCATATTTGGCCATCAGGAAGCAGAAACCAAAGGAAACACAAGCAAGGGAAGCTTGAAAATAAGCCTTTTTTAGCATTTTTTTTTTTCCTGGAGTACATTGCTATTGCTGTGGTTTGCAATTCTGCAAGCTTCACAGTTTATGAGTTCATAAGGATCACAAAGCTGATTTAAACTCATAAGTACTGTTTTTTTCCTGTAATGATGTAAGCCTACTTGCCTTTGAGAAAAATGATATTCCCATGTTAAGGGAATCCTACGTTGTTTAAGTGCAGAATATGTAACTGGTGACAGTTGGAGTTCGTGTGCATGTGTGTATGCATGGGTATGTGTGTATGTATTACGCATTTAAATTGGATTTTTCTTTCTCCTTCTTCCAGCATCTTTATTCAGAGCACCTCAGTCTTGGCTCAGTCATTGATCCATTTTACATCCTAGGTAACATTTTCAAAAGTGTCATTGTATGTAAGGAAGTAAACGGAATTCAGGCTCTGAAAGCAATTTAGGTGCTTTTGAGAGGGGGGTCAAAGTTTCCTTGTCACTTGGATGAATAAAAATCTTTACTCCCCATGTTTATAAAAATTTATTATTAGTATCACAGCAACGTACAGGAGGCCCAGTCATGAGAACAGAACTCTATTGTGCTAGGTTTTGAATAAACTTATTCTAAATAGACAGCACCTAACTCAGAGGATTTAGGTTTCTATTTTCTTCAATCTATCCCTCTGCTTTTATTTTATTAGATTCTCTCGAGAAGAATGAAAGTTATGTTAAAATTTAAATGTACAACCTTTGGGTGGGTTGGAAGTAGGCAAAAACAAACATTTAACGAAACAAACAAAAACCATGATAGCAATCAGAAGTTTCAGGAGACCATACTGCCTGTAATTTAGTTTTTCATAGGACTTGCAAAGTTTCTGTATTTTATTATGATCGTCTGTGTCAAAAAAACAATTTGTGAAGCAGAAGAGTAATATGGCTGGGCATCTTTAATTTTAAACCTTAAAATTAATAATTTTAAATTATTAAAACAATTTAATCCATTGATTCCAAATCGATGGACCTATCCCCCTTGTTTTTTTGCTTAGATTTCAAAGGGTATTCTCCAGGGGGATATTGAGGACTTTTGCCCTTGCTGTGGGAGTAGAAAAGGAGAGAGCAATTTCATTGTAATCAACAGTCACATTTATATCTCTAAATGAAGTTCTCCAGATATTTCCAAATCATATAGTTCCTATAATCTTCAGAATGCTGTTCAGTGATCACACTGGAAAAGTTACTTAACAAGAAAAACAAGCACACACATGCACACACACGCACACACATACAGAGCTTTTAATGAACCTGTTTTATGTCATTTACAATATAAAGCTGCAAAAAGCACATAATCATATCAAGTTGACCTAGTTGTCTCTTATTAAAGAAGATACACCCAAGGGCTGAGTTCTTTAGCACTTTTTATTATACTCTAGCATTGTGAATCATAGAAATGACCCTCATAGACATTTATCCATTGTTAAAATTTCTGTTACTGGACAAAATAATTTATTTATTTGTAGATACTGTGCATTAACACTGATACCTATTAATTTACAGGAGAAGTATTATGTTAATTTATATGTATTGGCCCCATTGACCTCACTTGCTCTTCTGACTCACCTGAAGAACTCCAGCTGTTTGAATGACCATGGTCATTAGGCTATGCTTGCATAGATACATATATTAAGCATCAGTGACTTTTCTACATTATTGTCCTTGGAAGACCTGCCTGAAAGTCAGTAGAATTCTAGTCCACTATAGTGAAACATTTCTTGAAAAATTCAAGAAATGAATGCTATTTCCTTCCTTAGCCTACTCTTTCATTACAGCAAAAATGTCATTGTCGTCAGAAGGTCTAAGCTAAACTCCGAGGTATGTATCTAAACTATAAGAAAGACATTTCTTCTAAACGGACCAACATGCTTGTGCTGTGGTATGGCCCAGATTCTCGGCTTTTGCCATCTGGACATAACCATGACTCCTATTTGTTCCATATTGCTGGAAATTCTCACCATAGAAACCATGGTGTGTGTAGATGCCAATGCTCTTCTTGGTCCTTTCTCAAAGATACACTAGAAAGTTGTCGGCAAATTGTAACTGAACACATACCTCCTGAGCACTCCAGAGATCAAAGAACTGGATGCATTCCTCCATATTCATAATGATAAAACTTTCAGAGGATTGAGCAGAACCTAACTTCACTAGCTTTAATATCTCAGAGGAAATATTAAGTGATATTTTTCTGCTGCTTTTGGAAGTTTCCTGAATTAATTCAAATATCTGAACAGAAATTAAACAACTGTAACCTTGCTTGTTTAAGAAACATTAAAGTAGTCCTTCCCTTCCCTTCCCTTCCCTTCCCTCCCCTCTCCCCCCCCTCCCCCCCCTCCCCCCCCTCCCCCCCCTCCCCCCCCTCCCCCCCCTCCCCCCCCTCCCCCCCCTCCCCCCCCTCCCCCCCCTCCCCCCCCTCCCCCCCCTCCCCCCCCTCCCCCCCCTCCCCCCCCTCCCCCCCCTCCCCCCCCTCCCCCCCCTCCCCCCCCTCCCCCCCCTCCCCCCCCTCCCCCCCCTCCCCCCCCTCCCCCCCCTCCCCCCCCTCCCCCCCCTCCCCCCCCTCCCCCCCCTCCCCCCCCTCCCCCCCCTCCCCCCCCTCCCCCCCCTCCCCCCCCTCCCCCCCCTCCCCCCCCTCCCCCCCCCCCCCCCCTCCCCTCCCCTCTCCTCTCCTCTCCTCCTTTCCCTTCCCTTACTGTGCAGCCAGTTCATGCTTGAGATGAAAAGAATAATGAAAAATTGGGAAAAATTGTAAATACAAACAATATAATGGAAATACTTCCATATGGATTCAATTTCTTGCTTCATTCCTTACTTTCTCCACTTTCCTTTCATCACCCCATTTCATTTTTCTCTCCCTCAGTCCTTGATTGTTGAAATAACCTATATACTCTGCCCAAATCTGGATTTTCAGCTGCTATAGTGCTGCAGATTACCCATTTAGCAAGTAGTTTACAAATGACCCCGAACTTCTCAAGCCCTGCCTGTCTTTCTTTTCTGTTATGTGACTCTGAGAGTGAAATGATGCACAGAATGACCCATACACAGAGAAACCTGGTAATCAATAGAAAGCATTTGTACTAAGGATAAATAAAAATGTCCTAAAAATCAATGCACACTAGGAATTTGGAACATTAGTGATCTCACCAGCATTTCAAGATCTACTTTAGTAATCTACCAACGTCAGTTCCACCTTAGTGCTAAAGTAATTTCAGAAGGCAGAAATCGGTTAAGTGGTTTGCGGTTTTCAAAATTATAAGAGTCTTTTTACTGAAAAAGCCTTGTATCTACAATCAAATGTTCTATACTTGTGGCCATATTACACATCCTCAGGAAAAAAGGGCAAGATTCTTGCAGTTGAGCTCTGCTCCTTGTAGAATATAGGTGGACTGTTATGGAACTACCTATAGATCATTAATCTATTGCCCTGATCTTGGCAATAATTTCAGTAATCACTCTGCTCACTAAAATATGTCTACTTACATCAGTACAATGATAGAGCTCTGGTTCCTCATGCCCAGTTTCACTGCAGCAAGATCCCATTTGGACAGCAACGAACAAGTTATAAAGAACTGGAAAATGACAGTTGATGCAGCTGACAGTTTATCCACTGGGTTGCATTAGAATTTTCTAGATGCCTTAAAACAGGACTTTTGTTTGTTTGTTTTCTTTTTTAAGCATTTCAAATAGTCTTGGTAAAAGAAGGAAAAAGTCTCAAAATTAAATTTATGTTCTATTTAGAAATTCTAAATGAAATTAGGAAGCTGAAAATCCATTTCTCCCCCTGACCTATTCCTTTTTGTAGAGGATTTTTTTTCTTGATCTTTGCAAACACTTTCTGATGTCTTTGCCTCATTTTAATATGTGTGTACAGGTATAAGCAATACTCAAAACTAGCAGACTTGTACTTTTTCTTCTCATCTTTGTGCTAAATGAGTGGTTTGTGTGCTAGGCATTTTCTTCTCCCTAATTTGACCACTGTGAATATGTGGTTAATATGAACAGGAACCAAAGGGAAAGACCTGTGATACAAAGGAAAGCTTTTTTATTTCTAATCCTCACCGTAATAGTATTGTTTGCTAAATCTGAATGAAGTGCTGATGTAAGTGGCATTATCCAAATATATTCTCAAGTGATATTATTGACAAGGTCTTTTTTCTCTCTCCAAAATTTCTACCTATATATTTGGTCATTTCAGTGTTATTGTCTTCTCATTTTAATCTTGATTTCCTGAAGTATTTTGAGATTGTTGTTTAAATACTTCCAATTTCCAAAATTATTATAGAACTTTTCATAAAATTTACTATACTCTTATTCTTATTAATCATTAAGAGTATAGTAAATTTTATGAAAAGTTCTTTAGCTGGAATCATTTCTACTACATTCCCTTGGCAAGTTTTCTTAAGAAATTAACTCCGGAAGGTCAAAAGCAAAGATACTGAAATTTATCTCGTATATGAAGATATACTGTGGTATACTGTGAAGACTCTCAACAAATAGCGAAGGTAATGAGTATCTTTTCTGGTGACTGATAAGGTATAAATATAGCTTGTATGAGCTATGGATAGTACTGACAAAAAGAGACTACTTTTTTTTTTAAAAAAAAACTAATTTCAGGTCTTGTTCCAAAGATTGAAGCCAAAAATACACATCTAAAAATACATATTTTTATGGGGTTTTGTCATCCAAGATGCATTTGATTTTTTTTTTTTTCCATCGCAAAACCTGCCTACTGCTGGCTGATCACACCAGATCTAATTTCTAAATTAGTCATGACTTCTAGCTTCCAAAATTTACATGCACAATAGCTTATCTCCAGATATGTGAAGGAATTTAATCAGGCATAAAACCTAGCTGTTGGCTAGCTGGGATATCTCAAGGAAGTGTATCGAATTAAGTTTTCAGTAATACCAGAATTTCAATTTTTTTCCTAAAGAAATAATTTTTTTTTTGGCCTGTGAAAGGCAAAACTGTCCAGCAGAAATCAAAGCAAATAAAGCAGGTGCTGCCATCTGATCTTTGGTGTCAAGCTTATCACCCAATTAATCACCACTTCCCTTCAGTTTTATTGCATCCTCTGAAAATGTCCCAGTTTTATTAGTCACTGGCCTGTTCCCTCTCTTACCTCCACTCCTTCCAGCAGTCCAGTGCTGACACAGGATCCACCTAACAGGGTGACATTTGGAAAATAAAGAGTCTGGGGAGGAAGGAGCAGCAGGTGCTTCTCTTTAAAAATGAGATGGTTGTTATTCATTTCTGCAGGTACTGCACAATGCAGGACATCATAGTATTCTCTGTGGTAGGTTTGCCTTTCCACATGAAATTTCAAAGGAATTCTGAATTAATTCCCTTTGGATCCCTTGAATTTAAAATATTCAAAGGCAACTGAGGTTTTATCTGGACACCTACTATAGCCATACAAATTTTTCTTTAGATGAAAGGCCATGGCTGTTTTCAGATTGAATGGGAACTCTTATTTATTTATTTGTTTGTTTGTTTGTTTGTTTGTTTTCATTAAATCTAAAATTGAAATGCTAAGCGTCTTTAAAATTTAAGATAAAATGGTTCATTTTTGGCACTAAGGCAAGGGAACCAACATTTCAAAGGAACCTGTAAACTTTGACAATAAGGTTAAAAGAAAAAAGTAAAGTCTCTCTATTGTCACTATACATATTTGGAAAACATCCAGGATCTACACGTCTAAATATGTATTTTAGTTAGTACTATGACACTGGAGAACACCAACACAATCAAATCCAAAGGCTAAAAATGTATATTCCCAGTTGTGACTCAACTACAGAATTCATTTTCATCCAGTCTCCACTACAAGGACAACAGGCCTTGACATCAGCCCTGTCCATCAGGACTCTGCACAGCACGTGGGCATTCAGAGCTGTCCAACCCACCTCCCAACTCTTTGTCATGAACTGTGTGCCGTGAGCTGAGGAGAGCTTGCTGGGCAGCGGGAGCGGAAGACTGTGGTTAGTTTCTTCTAGGAGGTAAGAGCGATACTTTCCAATGCAGGACCCAGATTGCCACATTTTGTCTTTATCTCGGGCCTGCGGAGAGCTTTGAGGCAGAAATTATAAAAGCAATTGCTTTGCTTTATGGAAGTAATGAAAACACATCATGTCGCACTTTAGGCCACCAAAGGTACTGAGAAGTGTTTGGAGGGCTGAAAATAATTTAAGATTTTCTTCTCAAGCTGGACTTACTGGTAAATATGCCACTAGGTTAACTAATAAACTGTCATTCATATACAGGTTTGGCTGGTAAGGCCTGCGTACCCCATTCAATTAATCCAGAGCCTGTATGGAATTCTTAGCTTAGTGACTTCTTGCTGGTTATCTTTAGGGTTCACCTGACTAGTGTACTAGAATGGAGAGATAAATAGTGTTTCAAGTATAGGTTTGGTGTAGTTACTTAGAAAAAAAAAGTAAAGAAAAAGCCTTGCTGTTTTGATTGAATTTATCCTTTCTTTATTCTCCAGTCATAGACATGTTTCCCCCACTGAAAATTCTTAACAACATGTTTCACCTGAATCATGTTTTTCTATATTTTAGCAAAAAGCTGTTCCACTCAGTAATATAAAATTAGAAAATTACCATAGAAACAGTTCCATGATTTAAAAAAGACCTCATTACACCAAGGAAAATGTAAAAATAATGTGTATTTTCTAACATAACAAAATATCCCATTGTATTCTATCATTTACTTATTTAATTTTTCTTCCCATAAAAATAGCACATTCTTATTAATGGTCCTTCTTGGTGGCCTGGCTTAGTTTACATGATAGGAAATAGTAAGAGATTCTGGCTGTAAATGTGGATCTACCATGATATCATGGGATTCAAATCTGAATTGTTTCTGTCCCTAGGCTCATTAGACTGTGCCATCACATTACCTTCCTTAGAAAGCTTTCCCTTCTCAAAAGGTAAAGCAATATTTTGACAGGGAGACCATTAAGGAGGAGAGTAAAACACATGAATATTTATGAATTTGTGGGAAACTTGGGATGTTCTTTAGTTCCTGTTCGATTCAATAGAAGTTAATGTAAAAGGTAGAGAAGGCCTTTTTTTTTGACTGTCATCATGATGTCCTTTGTATTTGAAGCTCTACTTCGTGTCCACTTCAAGGGCTTAAAAACACGTGGATTCAAGCACTCAGGACATGTAGGTATGCTTTTCTTGTTGTGCACAATTCAAGGATGCGTCTAATTTGAAAATATGACTTTTAAAGTTAGGGTGAGCATTTAGCATATTAAAAGTTCATTGGCTCCATGATCTTTTTTTGCACTGGTGGCACAACAATTATTTTTGGAGAAACAGCATGAAGTGTCATAAACACAGGGTTATGACTTCTCTCAGCTAAAGGAAAAGCTGATTTGTGAGGGAGAAAGCAATTCAAATGCTATCATCTTTAATAATAGCAAAGGGAATAAAGAACATTGCTATCTAAGGAAATTGCTTTTTATATGAATGTGCTTAGCTTTTTTTTTTTTTTTTTTTTTTAAGGCACTCAGTGTGAAAGGCTTCTTTAAAGAAACTTGAAGGAAATTCTTCAAGTTTTTTACTTTTCCATCATTTTAAATTACTTTTTTGCTTGTTTCTCCTTGAAAGAAATTTTAGTCACAAAGGAGTTGTAGTTGTGGCTAGTACATAATATGTCTGGGATAATGAAATACTGATATCATTCATTGCTTCTGAGCACAATAGCATTGTTTGAGTCTAACATCTAGAAACCAAATCCCTGACTTTCCAGCTACACAAGACTATGAGTTATTACTGGGAGTTTCCTTTGAACAAGGGCCAGAGAAGTGTGAACTAGTCATGCTAAATAATTTGTTTAATTTTGTTCAGTTCAAATGTTTGAATATTTTTCACCAGAAGTATTTTCTGCATCTTAACTGGTGCATTTTCATTTGTGTGGGAAAAAAAAAAAGATTTACATTAAGACATCTTAGCCTACTATTCCAGAACTGTGTCGTTTGCCTCCTCAATGTTCATTATAGTTACTAAGTACACCTACAAGATATCAAAAGCGTTAGTTGCAGCGCTTGCTGCAGACACTGCTATGAAAGGGGCTTTTAGCAGCCCCATTGACTGATGAGGTGTCTGGAGAGTCTCATGCTTGGCTGCGCAGCCTCATCGCTCACATCAGGGCTATGCTCACACCACCTTAGAGAGGGGCGTGATGGACATCAACAGTGATGAGTGACCCATTGGAGTGGAGGGGAAAGACACAGCAGAAAAACTACAGTTTTCATAAGGGATAAGCATTTTTACCTGGTTTCTTTACCTATTTTAAAGGGATGTTAGCATACTTACTAAAAGGTATTTTTCAAAGATAGATTTAAATGTGCAAAAGCAACATTTTATTTTTAAAGGGATATTTTAGGAGGCTTCCTAAGAGACAAGGGGCCAATATGGCTGAAGTGACAAAAATTCTGGCATATATATTGATAAAGAAGAAAAGAGCTGTGGCATATAGTTGGAGATGAGAAGGTAGTACATTGGACTTTAAAAAGATCAGTGTCCACAGCAAGAGAAAAATGGAGCTGTAGATATCTTTGAAGGCTGAACCTGATTGATAGTAAACAGAGTTTGGTCCATTATGAAAGTATTGGAAAAAGAATGTCAGAGATACAATTATAGTAGGTATAGACTGCAGAATATAAAAAGTCACTGCCTTTCTTGGATCATTTAAGAGAAGAATTCAAAAAAAAAGTGCAAGAAAAAAACATATGTGTATACATATTTTAAATATAAATGTACATACTCTTACATTAATAAATATAAATGTAAATTATTCTCTTATAGATATTCTTAGTTTAGATATATTTTTATTATTCTCATTAAAATTCCTAAACAGATCTTGTTTATATTCAATAGTCAAAATGGAAAGCTAGAGTTTCTCCCAACTCAGTGAAAGCTGTTCATCAATGTCCAAAATGTGCTGCTACCCATGATTATGGTTCTGAGAAGTGCTGGGAAGGCACCATATATCAGCTCGTTTTGATCAGTGGTTATATTGCCTTCAGTTATAAACTACAGCCATTCTTTTCCGAGCAGCAGGAAGGAACTTACCATGAAGCATCTGGTAGTATAAGATTTTCATTTGAGCTGCTGCTGTTCCCATTTTAGTATGCAGACTTTGGATAACATTTGGATAATCAATCTTTCGGCTGCTTATCCAAACCAAAGCTAACCTGCTGAGATTTGTCCTTCACTGCTGATGTGAAATTGTTTTATTAGTCACATCAGTTAAAGTAGTTTTAATTATCATCATTATTCAGTAATAACCTCATGTCTGACAGGAGAAAGGATACCACTGAATTTTGAACCCCCTGTCCAAAAGCAGAAAGGTTACTGAGTGAGATCTATTTTAAGAAGAGGTAAAGGGCAGTTGAGAAGCAATTTTTGATGCCCATAGCAATAAACTTGTAGTGGTGCAATATTATATTGCTACTGAGATAAACACTTGTGTAGATTTCAAATTCAGATATTATATTATCTTTGTCTTTATGACGTCCATTTAAAATGTGTGTCCTTATCAAACTTTAACAAAGAAGACAGGCTTTCTTTAAAGTCTCACCTCTACTGCTTCTGAAGTTTCACTTGAAACACTTGATTAAAAAACAGTTACTGAGGACAAGGTTTCTCCATGGGAGCACAGTGAAAGAATCAGCCAAACCAATTTCACTCTTATTTGAGAATGCAGCGGTAATATGTCTCTGCTGAACCTGATCTGTCTCACCTTGCACCCTACTGTGTCAGGGAAGAGGAAAGAATGTGTTTGAGTACATGTCTAATGTGCTCGAATGGCATAGCATAGTAACCCGTTCTGGTAATGGAGTTTTATAAAGGCTGTATGGTCTCTGAACCTGACTCCTTCCTAGAGCAGAGGGTTTGTTTGTCATTTCTGCACACTAAAAAAAAAAAAAGAAAAAAATCACACTCCAGAGTAACTCCTTCCCAGAACACCTTTGAAAATCACCGAAGCATACCTGCAGTGGGCAGCAAGGGAGGAAATTAGAGGCCAAAGGGTTTATTCCAAATATGCTGCAGAGTTTCCATGTGCAGTGGAAGGGAACAGCTGAGCTAGCATGAGGACTAACAAAACAGTTGGCGGGAAGGAGAGTGTTCAAATGGTTAATGTTAGAGACGAACAAATTAGAGCACGTAGGCTGGTATGTGATGAATTCCCCTTCTGTTTGTGAATTATTAACAGGTTGTCAGAGGCTGGTATCTCTTGGTGCACACAAGACACAAATTTGTGCAAGTAAAAAGGAATGGCTTATATAGGTGCAGTATAAATCTTCTGCCATATCATTTTTATTTTAGCGAGGTTTTAAGCAGATAAAAAGGCAAGCCATTCAAGGCATGGTACGCTGCAAACTATACTTTTCACTCTGGTAAGCACTGGAGTTCCACTCCTGCCAGCATTAAATTCAGTGGAATGAACCATGTCTTGAAGCTGATCTTGCAGGAGAGAGTCTTTCATATTTGAATGTGCAGAATAAGCTTCCGAACTTGTATCTCCCTCTCCTGTTTTACACAAACCTTCCTGGGTTTCAGGAATGTTTCTCTGCAAGTATTTTCTAACTGAAAAGTTGGATTAAAATAAATTTTTAGAGCAGTTTTAGCCAACAAAACAAATCAAATAAAGACCAGATTGAAGTAAGGATCCAGGAAGCAGGAAAGTTATCCATCCGTCTGTGCCACTGGCTAGTCAGAGTAGAATGATAAATCCTCAGTTGCCTTAGATCACATGGGCCAAAGACCATAATCAGTCACCTCCAGACTATCCCAACCACTTTACAAAAGAGGTTTTTCTTCACGCCTCTCTTCTTTCCCTTGTTTGTAAAACTGGCAAGCTCATACAGACAGCTACTGGATTTAGGCATCTTGTTAACTGAAAATGACAACTTTAGAGAACAAAACTGGGTCTTTATAGCCAAAATGGCAAAAATATTCCTCTTTTTTTTTTTTTTTGAAATACAGCCATTTCTTGAAAATGACATTTTCAATTTTCAAATGACATTTTCAATTTTCAATTCATTCAATTTTCTTGAAAACTGACATTTTTTTTAATGTTTTTAATGTTAACAACTTGAAAGCAATTTTGTTTTGGGTAAAAGCAAAAAAAAAAAGAAAATTATTTTGTCTTTTTCTTTCCCCAAACCAAGAGAAAAAAAATGCAGCAACTATTCATAAGACTCCTATACCAAACTCTTTCCAGGGTAAAAGAAGTCACAGATGGACTGCCGCCACACAACAAAAGCTATAATTTTATACCTGCTAATACTAAACTGGTGCTTTTTTTACAGGTGGAACTTAATGTTATAATACCATATCAACTTTCTTCCTTTTGTCCTGTCTGCATTAGTTGCAGAGCCCTTTTAAAGAAATGAACGTAGTGTCAATTACTACAAAGAACTGTGAGACTCTGATTCATACTTGTGATTCAGGGGACTGTGCTTATGCTCTTTTCTTTTTTTCCATTTCTTTTCTTTTGGGGGAGGGGGGAAGGAACAATCAAGGAGAGATTGGTATTTCTTTTCCTTCTCTCTTTCCCCCCACACTTTTAGATGCAAGAACATTAATACATGATCCACTTTTCATGTGACTCATAAAGATCAGGTTTCAAACCATAGTGTTGTTCTCTTTGTGATAGAGACAGGTCTCTGAAAAAAAATTCATGAGGAAACTTTTTAACTCTATTGAGTTTGGTTAGTGCTACTTCTTTGTTACCATTTGGCAGTTCTGATCTTTCTAAAGAGTCATTAATTTACATGGAAATTAGTTAGGATCTAGGCATGATCTCTATTCCAAATGTTGTGCATAAAATTTTACTATACAACTGAGTTATGAGCCTACAAGCTTTTCTGTAAAGCACCAAAGTCATAGTAGGTATGTTCTGAAAGTGCCAATATAGAAGGAGTAGGAAAGGCAGTGAAGGGGTAATAAATATAGTGAGGAGCCAGGCAGAGGGACGGCACATGAAGTTTCTAGTTGCTAAATTTCATTAACCCTATTTTGTTTATAAGCAACCACTAGTTATTCCTGTTACTTCATGATTTTAATGACCACGTTTCAGGGCTAGAAGGCAAATTTGAATGGTGTGAAGGAATACAGCACAGACTGTCACCTTCCTACTTCTCCCCTCATTTTTTTTCTCATATGTAGCTGTTGGAATGACACAAGTCATTGAAGAAACACAGGCACAAAGGGATTGCAGGGCAGGGATTAAGGTCAATGATTATGTGCTGCTCCTATAGTCATTTTCACCTTTTCAAAATGAGCCCAAAGTGGTGCTAAACCACCATCAAGGCCAAACAGTATCAATTCACATCCACTCTGTGCTCACATAAGTCACTGCACAAGGTGGAAGGTACTGGATAATCAGGGCCCTAATCTCTTTATCCTAGTCAATTTATGATGTGCATTGGACAAATTGCCAAGCTGTGGCCCACTCCTGCTGAGCCTACAGAGGGCTAAGCCATATTGTGAATGGAACATATGGCCCTTCTAACAGCACTTACACTGTAATCAAGTCTCAGCATGACAGAAAGATATCTCCTAGATGCATTATATATAGACACTGGTTCCACTGTTCCTGTTTGTTACTTTCTTTTATAAAGTAGGAGGGATTTTCAGTTTGGTAAGCAGGAAGCACATCGCTGTGTGATATAATCTGAAACACTACGTGTTTATATTCACAGCTAAGTTATGCAAGTGTGAAAGAATAAGTTGTTAGGTCTTAGTATTCTGTAAACACAACATTACTTATTAAGGGGCAGATATTGCCAGCCCTTCTGGATGCAGAGCAGTCCTCATAAAAAAAAGCAGACAACATTAATTGTGATCACACGAAGATCACAGAGCAGCATACAACAAAAGAAAGAGAAAGATAGCAGTTGAAGTTGAACAAGTCAAGTGAAAATTGTTAGGTCACAGATACAGTCACACCTTTCTTGGCTTTTGGGAGAAAGGATATTCAGGGTTGGTTCAGTTTTGTGCACTGCTTAGCTGATCAGTAATTTCTGGTGGCTAACTAAAGCATCCCTCCCTTGTAGTGGAGCCTTAGTAGTAACTACCTGTGAGGAAAGATGAAGGTCCACTGGCAGCTAGCCACTACATTGGCCCAGGGCAGCTGAACAGCTGAAGCTTGTGGATAATTTTTGTAATACTTCCTTTGAAAAGCAATCTGAAGTAGAGCTGGAAGGAGGTACCAGAGTTCTTATATAATGGTCATGCCATAACAGCTGAAGAGATGTGACAAACTACACTTCTGAAGGAGGTCACTGTCTTGTCCAGATTGCCCTCAGTTTCCTCCTCAGGATGGGTCAGCTTTGTATTGCCTTATGCTGAGAGCTCTGGTCAAGCCCACAATAGTTTTTAGTTCCTGCACTCAAGTGTGTATTAGAGATTCATTCTCCAATATACTCTTCAAAGTTTGGAAATTTGACAGAAATGTCCTATCCAAACATAATAACAATGGTAATGACAACATGCAAGCATATGAGGCTGTCAGTTTGGTACAATAAGTTATTCACTGTGAGATGTAATCATTTGGTGCGCTATCTTAGCAGGTAATCCAAATGGGAAAGGAAAATGTCATGAAATAAATGCAACATAAAGGAAAAAATGCAGGGAAGAAATAAGATAATGGAAATGTAGAGGATAAAACCAAAGATCAGGTATGTAGGGAGAGACCACACTAATCAAACAAATCTGCAGGCAAACCTATCTGCATGGTACTCTGCCCACATTTCCCTGCCAGATAGGTCTATTTAGATAGCAAGAAGCTCTTAAAAATGTGTAGGTACCTGAGAAAATAGTTTGGGATATGGAACTCAGAGCAAAATTCTGTTTCTGCTGTTCTTCCCATCTACTTTTGTGGAGGCCTTCTAAAGTGCTAATTCTAACTACAGCCTCAAATTAAAGGACCTTCAATTTAAAAGACTTTCTTGAGCAAAGTCAAGAGCCCTGTGACACAAAAGTTAGATGTGACACGTGATGTCTGCCAAAGGATACCTGGTCTTGAGCCAGCAATAGAAGGTGTTGCAAGAGGCCAGGGGAACCCTTCACAGCTTCTGTGGCCCCAGGTCAAATTGCAAAATGAATGATTTTTGCTTCTTGGCAAGTGACATAACAGTCGTAAATTTGACCACACCAAACAAGAATGATGAAATTTATCACTAGTGCTTCTGGACTCAGGCTTATTCCTCTCCTCACCTTCTGAATATGACCTTTTGGAGAAAATAAATGTGCAGAATAGGGCAAAAGCAGGATTCCCAGACAGCACATCTCCCTATCCTGATTTTCTGGGTGGCTGTAGCACTCCAGGGAATGAGCAAGTGGTAAAAGCCACATTACCCAGCAAAACTGGAACAGAGACGCTAATCTGTATTTTGTGTGGTGATCACAAATGACAGAGCTACCTTTTCATGAACTGCAGTTACGGGCAGGTCTGCAGAGCCTCAAACTGGATCAGACAGCACATCTGCTCAAGCTAATAATGTTACTGGTACTTGTCATTGGGAATGTCACTCCTGCTCTTGTGAAGTGTGAACATAAACTTTGCTCTGGGAAAACATAGTGAGCCTCAAAAAGACAACTTCACAAACTTCACCAGAATAAGACGAGTGCTGGCGAATGTTGATCTTTTGATATTATTTGGTGTAATCTTGTCTAGGTTAAAATGTGGTGTGAAGCCATCCATACAGACAGTTACCTAGCTAAGAATTTAATGCTTTGAAGGGTGATCTGACCTTGCCTGCCTAACTGGTCTGACAGGTCATTTCTGAAATATATATTCTTGTTTGAGGATGTCACTATATCTGCCTTTTCACCCAAGGTCAAAAAAATTGCAAAAGGAAATGCAGATCACTAGCTTGGTCGTCTCCAAGCCCTATACTTTGGCATGAGAAAAAAAAAGTTTTGGGGGAAACTTATAAAAACAGAGGTGTTTGTGAATAAACAGAAAGGAAATTAACATAGAAATTTGGGTGAAGAAGAGAAAAAAGAACTTCAATCTAGAGTAATGGGCTATAGCCTATAGCCAAGGCTCTGACAGACAGACGTATTCCTGCTGCCTTGCTGTTTATCCATCTTTGCCACATAAAATGTATACCGGTCTTGAACGACCTTTTTGAAGAGTAAGTCCACAGCAATTCCAGCTCATAATTTAATGCCATGAGAAAGTGGCATCTGACCTGTGGAAGACTCCCAAGTCTGTCTGTTTCTTCTGTTCAGAAATCTCCAAGTCCAAAGACTGAGATGTTTTTCTTTCTCTATCCCAGATATCAAAAGGCAGTCAGGATGATTCCAGATAATGAGTAAGTCTTTTGAGAGGATAAGTACCATTAGTACCAACGACTGTCTTTCTTAGTAGTCGCTAGCTGTCATTAGTTATAATGCATGGTTTCTATCAATTCTTTCATGAGCATCATAATCCCCTATATAAACATTAAAGAGCTAGTAAAACTTTTCATCAAAAATGAGTTGCCTAGGGAAATCTTCCTGTATTTTCTCAGATCAACTTTAGAAGCAGTCATTTATCACCATCTTTCACTCATAGATTAGTGGATTTTCAGAAATCAGATCAGATCCAGGAAAAAGTTCTTAAAAACTTACGGTTGTTTCTTTATTAGTCAACTCAGATTTTACCAGATATAGTGATGCTGAGAAGATGGGAACTGATGTGATGCTCAGAAGGTTGAATGAAAAGCCTACTCCACCTTATATGTGAAGCAAAAACTATTTCTACAAGAGAAAAAGAACATGATATGAAGAAGAAGTGTCTGGAAGCCAAGGATTTACCTAATTTTAAATACTTTCCAGCTGGGCAGTAAGCTCTCACTTGTGAATTATTCTCCTTTTTTTTTTTCTTTTGATTGCAGAGGACATAAGCACTCAAAGAGCAAAGCAGTACCTTTCCTTAGTTTAATACCAAGTGGGAAAGATACATTTCAATTTCAGTTTTCATTCCAGGGATATGATATATCTGAGGAATTCCAAACCTCAGTGTATTTATATTCCCTAGTTAAAAATGAAGTTTGGTTTAATTTTCTCAATACTATTGGTGTGTCTGCTAGGACTGTGAAAAGTCTCATCCTCTATTTGGAATCTTTACACTAGCTGAACTCCTACCAAAGATGCAGCTATGCCAACACAAATTTGTTTTTATTGGCTTCACTTACATCATTCAGAAAGATTGTGTAGGTAAGCCAGTAGGGGAAAAAAAAAAAAAAAAAGAAAAGAAAAAAGCAAGCAAAATCGAGCTCTTGGGAGATACCATATCTTTTCTACAATTAGTTGCAGGTAAATGAGCCTTTGAAAGAAATCTTATAAAAAAAATCCTTGTACTAATGTTTTTTCATCCAGAAACAGTACATAATTCTCCCATCTATCCTAATTCAACCAATACTTTTCTTTTTGCAGCTGAGCAAATATATATTCTTAAAAATACTTTAAGTAATAAAGTGTTTTGAAGTATAGAATATTATGTAAGATTATATAATTTAAAAGCTCTGTGCTTAGCACACTTCTGGAATCCCCAACTGCTGTCTCTGTGTTATTCCGCTGGATCATGCTTTTCCCTGCACCCATGCATTCAATAAGATTCCCACTCAGTGTCCTCCCTCCTAATCATTCAAGATTTGTATCCTTTTAGAAATGGCGTTTGTGCCATACGGACTATCAGAAACACGGTGAAAATTTGAGCTGCCTGTAACAGGCAATGATGTTGTTCTTTCTCTGGACTTCTTCCGCTTCTCTGTTCATTCACATGAAGCCATATTTTTTGTCCTAAACTTATAAAATAATTTGTTTGCATTAAAAATTATATTTTCCCCTTGTATGAAGTTTTCACCTGTTTTTCATTGTAAATGTGTCTTCCTCAGCTAATTTTCTTATGATTTCATAGGCTGAGATTGTATGTTTCTAATGCATTTCTATGTAAAAAAAAAAAAAGGTAACATTTTGCATTAAACAGCAGTTTTATTTTTATAACTTTCTTTCTTGCATTATTATCAATTCAGTGGTCAATTTTGCATGCAGTGGTGCTGATTCTCTGAAATGTGATTTATCTTCTTGAGATTAGCTGCCAAAGCTAAAATAAATACCCTAGGAATTGCTATTTTTAGCTGCATGAATGTTAAAGAACTGAAGTCCATAAGTAAATAGTTCCATTCACTTTACAGACTAATGTGCTGGTTTGCATTTGCCTGCACCAAAAAAAGTTGCTTAGAATGTGGTCTTTGTGTTCAAGAGTCCATTTTAAAAAAAAGTTTAAGAGGAATCAAATTTTCTGCCTCACTTTCATATAAGACAGGTCTTCCACTAGTGTTAAAAGTGCTATATGGGGTGAATACTGTATGTGATCCAGAAATATTTGAGAAGGAAATTCTGTGTTTTTAATGTTTCATCTGATTCCTGTAAAACTGATATATGAAGCAGGACTGGATGAAAAATATTTTGTTTACTTACGAACATTTTCAAGCTTGCCAAAAATTGTTGACAATGAAATATGATGAAAACTCATTCTTTAAGAAATGTTCCCGAAACAAAAGCCTTGGGTTTTGATATAAATGGGGTAGTTTGGATTAATGATATAGTTTTCTTCTGATAGCTTCAGCCAGTTTTGTTTTGATTTCATAGAAATATTTTATTGCTTTTAGCCTAGGTTATAGTTTGGACTAAAATATTTTTATCTCAAAAGTGGAACCAATTTTTTAAGAAAAAAAAAACAGTATGTGATATTTTAATACTTATTTTTCATTAGAAATTGATTGTAATTGATAAAAAGTTATTAAAAATGTAGATTACTTCTATTCTCTATTCTTTCCGTTGTGAGGGAGCCATAGGCAGTCACTAGGAATGAGGGTCTGTCTGGCTAACTTATAAATATCCTGACAGATCCTTTCAAATCCAAATCAGCCATGAGGATGTCTTACTTTTTTCCTCCTGAGCCGATCCTTGCTGTGCCATCTGTAACCGAAGTTAAAAAAACACAGCAAGTGGAGACAGAGTTGCTTCATTGCTTGGGCACATTATCTTTTCTGCATGATCTAAAAGTTGTCATTCTGCACTGTCTGACAGCACCATCTGGTTGAGAATATATTTCAGATATGGCCATAGCTAGAGCTAGATGTGCTTCTATCGTATATAACTTGAGTGCGTTTTACCTTTGTCCTCTGTCTTTTGAAATCGTAATGCTGATGCTGTATCTTCAAATGGTTCAAACAGCCAGACTGTTTAAACAGAAGTAACGAATAATTTACATCAGAAATAGATACAAAATAAACAAAAAAATGCAAAAGGGAATCTCCTCATTTGTGTAGAACTGTATGTGGCTTAGCAGCAAAAGGATGAATACACAGTATATCATAGACATATGACTTTTGAAGAGGTTAGAATAACATTTGCCTACTTTGGAGAACTCTAGGGAGATCTTCTAGCAGCAGCAGATCATTTGGAGGATCAGGGGCTCCCTACCATCCAACTTTCCCTGTTGTTGTGTTAGCCAGGACTGATCTGTACAGCACAGAGATGGTGCAGTCTTCTATGCATCTATGGATGCAGTCTTCTGGGAATCATAATTATGGCTATAAAATCAGTAATTTTAGGTAGAATCGCACAGAATGCTCCATGTTGGGCCAATCTTACTTAATTTCTCTAATTAGGAAAAAATATTTAATGACCATAATCAGACCTCTTCCATTAACAGGTAGGGAAACCTTATTCTGGGAGATGAATGGAGAGATTCAGTGGAACACTCAAACTGCCTTGCACCACTTTCTGACAAAAAGCAACCATAAATCTGATTTTATGTGGCACTTGCAATAAGCTTCTGACTGCTTTGTCTCATTAGAGTTGTGGAAAGAAATTGGAATATGTCCCTAGTCTGGCAAACTAGGCCCTCTACCTGTAAATTATTAAACCTTATGTATGTCTGGTGTGCCCAGAAAAGAACAAGCCAATGAACAGAGAGAGAGAGAGAGAGAGAGAGTCTTTATCATTAGATGCAGAAACCATACTTTAGATTAGAGGAATATGATCATTTTTTTGGTTTGCTTCAGCTTTATTTGCTTATTAAGAAACACGGAGCACTGCAACTGTCCATGAAGGATTGTGGCAAGCCAGGGAAAGAAAGGCACCAACTGAGCACACACAGAACTGATGGAAATGTAGCATATGTACTGAGAGATACGGGCTCTGATTTTGAAGAAATACTGATAGGTAGGGGATCAGACTCACAGAACACAGCACTTTTTTCATTATCCTGGAAATAGAAAGAGATGGTCAGCAGAACTATGCAGACTGTTATGATATGATGTAGATTTAAATGAGTGAATAGTGGTTACATTGACATAGTGTCCTCCTCAGCTGGAATGAGTTCTCTGGAGAGCTACTGTATTCTGATAGCTCCACCTTGAATAAAAGTCTCTTGCCAAGTGTTATTTGCTAACATGAATTGCAAGACCCAGAACCCACTGTTGATTTGTTGTGTGTCTCAAGTTTGACTGAGTCACCTTCATGTGTCGCATAGCACCATGCACAAATCTTCCTCAGGTTTTTATTTGAGATGATCTTGGGCATTCAAAAACTGAATGTTGGGAAGAAGAAAGTGATTCATACAGTTAAACAAAAAAGAGGTAATTAAATTCAAAATACTTGAATACCTATGATTTCCTATATCTGTGAAGCAAATATCATAGGCATCTAAGGTAAAATTGTATTTCCTGCACTGAAGGGCACTGAAGAGCAAAGAAGGGCTGAGGGAAAAAAAGTGTCACAGTGGAGGTTTGAACAGGGATGTGCCCTTCTTGCCTGCATTGCCATCCTGTAGATATTCCAGAACAATGGCAGTCATCTACAAAAATATGAGCCTCTGTAGCATAATATCTCTGATTTAGCCATTAAGTGCCACTGGGAGCAATGCTCTTAGTCCTAGGAAAAGGACCATTACTGACTATAGATAAAACAGTAAAAATCTCCATTTATCATCTACATGGTGGTATTTAGCAATCAGTTTCTTTTCTACTTCAAAATCTGAAATAAATGAAGCACAGCTGGGGGATAGAATACAGAGACTAGCTGTTCTGAAGCTTTTGGTAAGAGGAATGGTAGAGACCGTTTTAAACTGCTCTGGAATCACAGTGCTCTGGAGGATACTGATAGCTGGCCTATTTTCTGGCAAAGAAATGGAGTGACATAACTCTAAAAATTGGCAAAAACGTAGTTTCACCACCGTGTATCAGCTTGAGTAAGAAGCTGTATGGTCTGTCTGTGATTTCCTTTGCTACAAGACCTCATTCCTTTCATTCTCTGAAACACCGAAAACAAGACAAAGTCCCCCCATTAAAAAAATTTCATTGACACAAAAAAAGTAGAAATATATCTTTAATATACCAGCGTGCAATGATTCGTACTATTACATGAGTGCACAAAAGATGACCGAGCAGTGGCAGTGCAAAACCCTAGCAACATGATTCATTCCAGACATTAAATCCTTATAGCACTCCTGTATCCTCACTTCAAAACCCCATGCTTTCCGTATTGCTCACTAGCCACTGCGAATAATATGATCATTCTGGAAGTTCAGTCTCGCCTGCAGGCAAGAACTTGTCCCGTCATAGCAGAAACAGAGCTAGCACAGCAGGACCTTCGGTATTAGGAACAGCAGCAGGAAACTGTCCTTTTGAAACAACAGTTCTCTACGTGTGAGCTTAAATGTCGATATTTCATTTCTATAAATGTCTTTCTTAACTGTCTCTATATCAGCCTAGATACATAATGAGCATAATCATTCCTAGCAAATAATGAGAAGCAGTTCCAGGGAAAATATTCACAGTTTGGAAATGTTTTATGCAGTTAATATGAATAACAGGGAATGAGGAAATGAGACCGCACTGATTTTTTCTCACATTTGTCTTTTGATTACTTAAGTAGTTCCTCCAACAAGTTCATCATCTGAATAGATACCTTGTGTGATAGGAGAGACGGTGCTGCTCTGGAAAAGATCTGGGACTTTTCAACTGTGCTCCAAAAAAAGAAAGGAAAAAAAAATAAAAGCTTTTGCTTGCAAGACAAATGTGCCATTCCAAATAAAGAGACTTTAATGGATAAAAATATGAATGAACATGAAGTTTTATAAGTCATATCAACACAGTGATACCTTTTCTTAAAATACACATTTTCTTAATGACAGAACAGTGTCTGTCAGCAACAAAACCAATTTGTCAACAAATTACTTTTACGTTGTTGGCATCTGGTACCAGAGGCTGCTCAAAAATATAGAGACAGATAAATTAGATAGATTAAATAGATATAGGATGTTTGAGCTGAATAGCCATGAAGCCAGACTTAACAGCTTATCCTATGAATTCTTGAGGAGTAGATTACTTTGTACTGATGGCTTATAGCTATCCAGGCTCTAAATAACAAAACTATTGGCTTGCATGAAAGATGAGGCTTGAACCATATTGCATTATAAAGAAACACATGATACCTAGTTGCCTGGTTTTAAATTTGCTATAAAAGAAAAACTTCGTTCTCCAAATTCAGTTCTGTAATGAATTGCAAGATGGTGGAAAGAGGTAAAAGACCTTTAGGCTTTAAGGTCTTCCTGATGAACCATTTGTACCTGCAGGGAAATTCTGCGCTGCTCATTTACTATATTACACTAAAGTATAGTAGTGTTATGTGATGATAACCCTTGCATAGCCTATTTAGAACAACTACTCAGCAGGCAGTGGGATGAGCTGGGATGAGCCCAGTGTTACGTGAAGAAGAGAGTATTAGAGCAGTCAGGTCAAAAATCACAGTATTATATATAGCAGTAGACCATCTGCTGTTTGAAACAAGTACTTTGATGAGTTTAAAACTGATAGTATTCTAACTGCACAGATGAGGAGGGGGAAAAAAGGACATCTATAGAGCAATAGCTAGAGCATAAACATAAATTCTTTGCAGGGATGATTTTCCTTGTTTTGTTTCATGATAGAGAATATATCATACTCATTTCTCCCTTGTTCTTCTCATGGCAAAGATAAATTTTGTAGGTTTTGGCCCCGTATCCTTTAGGTCTTGTGACAGGGCATTGTGAACCCTTGGGGTTTCACGGTGGATTGCTGCAGACCTGCCTGAGAGTGCCCTGGAGCATTTGATTGCTTGTGAAGGCAGGGGACTGGATGTGATTCCCTGGGGTTATGCCTCCCAGCACTACGTGCTCCCTATGTGCACATCTAAACCTTGTCAGATTTGCCAGCTTGTTACTTAGACACAACTCCTACGCCTTAGGTTGTAATGAAGAGAAGTTTTGCACTGGACTCGTGTTGTGCTGAGCGCCTCCGTTGTGCATGTGCTTTCTACTCGGCCACAAAGAAACACCATTCAAGTCAATGACTTATGTGTGGAACAGGGTGATTCACACGATTCACTCCTTTTGCAGCCCTCAAGAAAAGCTTTCCTGCTATGTCAAAATACTTTACTCCAATATAGTCAAAACTAATTGGAACCCACTAGAAGGATAGAATATTTGAATAAAATGTATTTTGGCTTATTATGTATGGTCTACAAGACTACTCAATAATATGAATATATATTTTTAATTAATATTAGCAAGAAAGACGATCTCTTTCCTTGAAATATATTTTATTAATATTTTCCTCTATTTTTATGATGAAGAATATGCCAATAATTTCATAAATGATTCATTGCCCACATCAAATTTATTGAATATTTTTTCTGTCTGTAAATTACTTATATGGGGTCCTATTTTCCAAACAAGCCTGTGAGTGTGTGTTATATACACTGATGCATTTTGCACATTTAATCTTTACTTTTAAAAGTCTCTTAAAAAACATTGCAAACATTTACTAGTTAAAAATCAGAACACCCTATGGCACTACAAAACTAGCAATATAGAGAGAAGATAGTTATGGTCATTTATCTCTCACTGTTCAAGGTTTGATATGGAGCAGTGATACCGAAGCATATATCAGTATTACAGTGCAGATGAGAAGGAAGCTTTCATGTTATATTGAAGCTTCCTGCGTAATCTGTGTTATAGAGCTAAGTACATTAAATGTATTTTGGCAAAAATTTCTACTTGCTTCAAGAGCATCCAGTTATTCTTAGACAGATAACCCCAAGGAGCCATGACAAAAGACTGGAAGGTGTCTTCGAGATTCAGTGAGATTAAATAATCTAATTGAAAAATATTGTTGAAACTATTAAATTCTAACAAATCTGCTACTGTTAAAACTTAACACCAAGCTTAAGCCAAAATATGTTGAAACACGGTGAAGATCTGAAGGTTAGATTCCCAGAGATATAAGTTTCAGGCAGTTTCCTGAGACTGATTATATTTATTCTGCATTTATCTTTTACCTACCTCAGTAAAAACATCATCAGTTTGTATGATTCAAACACCGCTGTTCTGGATGCTTAGTAATAGCATAACAGTGGAATAGCAGATTACATGTACATAGATTAGAAATGTGTTTCTTCTCAAGGAACACATTTTCAGTGTTTCTCTGGCATTTCTCTTATGCATTCTTTCTAACTTAAAAGGATGAAGGATGTGTCACATAATACTTCACATACTTTCTTTGTATAATTATCAAGATCTTGGTATTTTTAAAAAATTGTTTTAAAGATGGAATGAAATTTCACAGATGTTTCAAAAGAAGAATAAAATCCACTGAAAGGACAGATTTGCAGAATTTTAAACCAAATTTCAAATTCTCAGCTGTCATCATACCATCCGTTGCAATGACTATAAATATCTTCCCTTTAATATATGAAGAATTGGGGTGGTGGGGGAAGAAAAAGATATCTGCATTGCAAGAAAACTCCAGGTGCCCTTAGAGTTATCTGGGACATTTTCCAGTTGACAATATGGAAATACTGTCACTCAGGCCAGAAAGCTTGTTGCTATGGGGACAAAATGCAGCATCATTTGACAACTTGGCAAGTGTTAAAGTTGGCAGAGAAGGAAACTCAGAGAGAGGGGCTGTTGGATGCTTTCAGGTGGGTGTGCACTAGGGAAAAGATGGATATTTAGGGGAAAAAAAAGCACTGAAAAAATTCCAGTGGCATCTCTTTCCTTCACATATGGTTTGGAATAGTATACCTGCTTAGAAGCTTAAAACGTTTGAAACAAGAAGGAAAGAAGACCTGTGTGTTCAGACATCAACTAGCTATGAATCCATCCTGGAATGGATATATATTGGTTGCAAGCAATTATGCAAGTGCTGGCAATGAGATAAGGCAGCAGCAAAAGCAAGCAGGATTTTGATTGTTCCCCCTGAGGAGTCATCCCATAAACCAAGAAGGTTTTAGCCCCTTTTTAAATAGCTCAGATAGTAACTGCAGATCAGTATGTGGAAAATTAAGGATTATCTAGGGATAATTTAAAAACAGGTAATGTTAATTATCAAAAATTAGGGGCTGATTTATAAAGATGAAAGAACTAACACTGTTTAGGCTCGCTGAATGTCAGCTAAGATTCAGACTTAAAGAGTCTGAATATCAAAGCAATTGAGAAAATACAAAATCAAATAAAGGTATCCACAGAAATTTGGATAAAACTGAGGAAAATATAATCTAAACTAGATCTTTGAGGAAGAAAAACCCACTAGCAAATCTGTTATCTTACAGAAATATCACTATTTCTAAGGAACAATGCTTTTCTCTTTGGAGTATTCTGTGTGACATGGGACAAGGCACGGAAAAGTGTACATTATGTATAAATTTTGCACTGTGAAACATCTAAGAAATACAAATACATGAATATTTATATATCTAATATTGAGCAGGAAGTGGGAATCCAATGACTGTTTTGGTGTGGCTTTCTAGCTGAAATAGAAAGGATTGAAAAATAATTCTGTGACAATGCACAAGGAATCATAGATATGCTATATTTGAATAATGTACTTGTATCAGCACAAATTTCTAATTTGCAGAATGTTGCAGGACGAAGCAGGGACAGAAGCTATGTCTGGAGTCAGTCATGAGTGAAGGAAGAAGGCAGGGAACACTGAAATTTCTTAAATTGCAATGTGGTCTATATATATTAAAAGGGATGAGTGTGCATTACTAGAAGAGTTTGGGAGGATTTTTGTTTCTTTTACACTTTTCTCAGGAGGAGTCTAAGCTTCTTGTCACAACCAGAAAAAAAAAGTGAAGCAAGCAGACAAATGCTTTCTACATTGCTATGGTAAAAGCTATATATTAGGTCTGAGTTTGTTTTTACCTCTGCTCCTTGAGGCAAACTGAAGGAGCCTCTCTTTCCCTTCTGATCATGCCACCCAGATTGTTTCCTTTCCCAGTGCAAATCAAAATCAATTAAAAGTATCCCCACAGGACTAGATTTTCAGAGAACCTACATATCCACATCTCTAATTGAAGTCAATGATAGCTGCAGGCATGTGGCATCTCTGAAACACAGGCTCGTTTTAGCTAAGTAAAGAAAAACATATGGATTTTGTAGGTAATATACCATGGGAGAAATCTCCAAATAGGCTCTGAAATAATGAAGCTACATGCTTTATGCTATAGTCCAACTTGCAATCACTAGGCCATCTCACCACAGGGGAAAAATGGATATTGAGAGTTATTGAACACTGCCAATTTTTACTGCGGATCAGCTTGAAGTTATTTAGCACAGATGTTTCTGTAATTGTGACACACTGAGAAAATCCACATGCTCAATAGCCCTCAAACTTGCACTTCCATCTGTGCAGAGTGATGGTCTACAGTTATTGCACAAGGCTGCAATATAAAACATGCAAGAATACCATCTGAAAGACTTTTCCTAGCACCATTTGTGCTTTTTATTTACCTGTATCACTATGGTTTTATGTTTAGATGCAGTAAGATTCCACCATATGACTTATGAAAATAAGAATGTATAAAGAACCACACAAAATCTGACACTGTGGATAGAAAGGTCTAACGATATGAAATGGCTGTCAGGAATTTAATAGTAAAATATCCAGCAGTCTTTGTATTTATGTAACTAGATCAATTGGGAGCCATTAGGAGCAACGGAAAGTTGTTATCAGACATATTTGAGGTCTGGGATTCTTATGATGATACTAGAAAAAGAGCATGATTTGATCTGCAGGGGTGGGAACCTTGGAGCTGGAAGACCCGTATTTCATCCTAATCTTTCTGGAGTTTGACTGTATTCCAAATAGTAACAGGAAAAAAAAAAATAACAAACGTAATGGAATCAAAACTGTGGCTTTCAAAGACGAGGACTTCTACAATCTTTGAAATATAAATAAACTTGAATGCTAATTATTTATAGCTTACTTGTTCACTTCAGGCTTAGGCTACAAAGAATAAAAATGAGCTCAGTATTTCAGAGCTCAGGTATATGCAATCCAAGAGTAGGAGGCTCTTGGTGGTATTATCAACATAGGGGGTAAGTTGTCTTATACTCTTTACATATTTTACTGTTGTTGGTCCTATCGCTCACTATTCACAGTGAAAGTGGGAGCTCTTACTTCTATAGTCCTAGCATAGGGATGCTTATCAATTAACCTTTCTTTTACCTAAGTGTCTGTCCTGCTGCTCTTACTCCTTGAATACATATATATATATTTATTTCTGTTGCCTGATTGTTGAACTGGGAAGTAAAACAGTGTCTACTAATGGCCAATATTTCAACTAATTCCAAAGTATATACATTTCCTATCACGTAACAATTGGAAGAGAATTACTTGCTGTTCATATTGAATGAGAAAGCCTCAGTCTTTCAGAGATTAAAAAAAACTGTCTTCACTTTTAAAACACGTAATAATCAGTTATTGAGTTCTAATACAAACAGAGATTACAAGATACCAAACTATAATTTGCTTATAGTAATAAAGTCAATGTTCCTTCTTTTGCTAGAAAGAAGGATTTGCTAGATCTCAGATCACCAAATCTCTGTTTTATATCTTTCTTTCTTCCCTTCCAGGTTGTTAACTTGTTCTGGGAGTACAACTTCACCACGATCCATGCAGAAGAGCTAACTCTTCATTGATGATATAGATCCAGCATTTTTCTGAGATGATTTTTGTCCAGCTCTTGAATACATCTAACTTTTTTGAGGATATCACATAGATTTATATCACTAGGTGGTGTAGCTGCAGATAGGTGCAGTGTGTGTATGCTACTGCATACCTGTAATTCTACTTAACTAATACTGTCTTTATCTCAAGAATAAAAAAAAGGTTTGTGTTGTAATATGCAGTATTTAAGGCTTCACCTTGCTTGGAAGCAGCTCTCACTTACCACATAAAGTCAATCAGCAGAACCTACTAAATGGATATCTTGAGAAATCTGAGAAATTCCTCACCACTGAAATAACTAAATTTGGTATGCTAAATGTAAAACCTCCACAAAACCTGTGTAGAATACCTCGCTCTCCATTTTAGTCTTTTCCATTTTCAAGGTCAAATTCATGATGTTAAGCTTCCATTTCCCTTTGTCGCTATTCTTACTTCCTTAGTTCTTTTTTTTTTTTTTTTTCCACCTTTTCAGAATGACTTTGGGGTACCCTTAACAATATGTGTCAAAATGTAAGGGTTGTACTGCATTGTGAACTGCTCCTCTGCTGACTCATCTGCCACAACTAATCAAGACTTTTTGGTCTACATACTGCAACATTTTAAACCTGTTAGCAGTAAAGAAATACTCTTTGCTCAAAAGCTTTAATTTATAGCACATGGTGAGCAGCTGATAAGATTTTTTTTTTTTCTAAAATAGAAACTCTTTTCTTGCTAATACTATCTGGACTCCTGTTCTATTTATCAAGTCACAAGTTTTCTGGTGTCTATTAACATTTTTATGTTCTGGGAAAATTGTTTCCTATTTACAGCATCTCCAACATTTTCAAGCTTTTTTCAACTGCATCTCTTAGCAACAGGCAAGCTGAGGCTATTCTTTCTTTTGCTTACCCGATGGGACATAGGAACATGACTTCTAACTCTTGTCCTCTTTGGGAATTATCCTGATTTTGTTGGGTGTAACATAGTCAGTTCAGTACAGGTCCTTAACCTCACCAGTGAGGAGAAAACAGAAAACAGTTTCCAAGATTTTTTAACATTTGGACTCTTCCTGTCACCTGATCTGAATTGTCTGTATTGTCATCTTCTATCTGAGGGTGATAGCAATTACCATGTACTCTTAAGAGGGTCTACAGGGACTCATAACTTACGCTCACTAACACGCCTCATGATATTGGCAGGTGGAGAAAAAAGCACAATTTGCAAAGTAAGAATCTGTAGCTTGTTGAATTGTAATTGTAAAATAACCGTATTATTTCCAATGCAGAGTTCATATTTTATGTCATTGCTTTGCTCACAATTTGCTCATACTCAACAGGTTCCCTTTGCTTCCAATTACTACTGAATGTCTATATAGATGTCTATTTCTAGACATCTCCTTCTTCACAGATAAAGCAATATGATCAGTGTCCTTTCCTTTGGGTTTCCGAAAGATTCAGAGGGAGGCAGAAATTACTTGTGTCTAGAAGCTATAAGTCCACCATTTTGGGATGATATTTACACATGCATTCTTCAATACAAACACTGATGCTTCATTATCAATGAATAGTTTCCACCTGGGAGTTCACAAAAGTAAGCCATGTAATACAGAATGCTTTCAGGAGTTGTAGCTATTTAAAAATATAGCGCACAACCAATCAATATTTTTCAAAGGATCAAAGTAACAATTTTACAGATACAGAACACTTGCGTTCTCATAAGGTCTAATAATCCTTTTCACTGAAGTTATGAATACTAGTTCTACATATTTTCACAAGAAAAGGGAAGTCCAGACAAGTTTGAAATTACATAACGACATCGGCTACTCTGGTTCTTTACAGGAATTTCCATGGTGGAACACTGATGACAAAGATGCAGTTTTCACAGTTTGACTGCAATATTTAATAAATTAAAATAATTGTGAGGTTTTTACTTTCTGGAACTATTTTGTATTTTCTAATATTTTGAGAAATATAACCTGAGTTTTGGGGTTTTATGGATACTCTGAGGGATTTGCTCTTTCCCCAACTCAACCTGGCTTTTCACATGTAGCCCTATTCAGGTGTTAACATTATCTGATCCTGGTGGTTGACTCCTTCTTCCCTCACACAGACATTAATCATAACAGTCCCGATGGCTGCATCCTGATGGGGAGATAAGGCTAACTGTGAGTACACCAGCCAACAGTCATTTCTGAGTTGAAAGAATGACTACAAGTCAATCATCTTATCCCATAAATATGGGTACAGCCTGAGAGCCCACTGAGCTCTGCTTTTATCGCAGTGGGTTGCACACCAGGATCTCCCCTTGAGTAGGGATGCCTCTCAGGAATACTCGTCAGAGTTAAGAGATCCTTCCCACAACAGATTTGTGGTAAATGACTATAGTGCACTCTCTTTCTGAACTTTTAAACTTTACTTTGTAACTGTGCACAAGTCCCTTAGTCATAAACCGTTGACCAGGTCCGGGACTAGGACTGGATCCAGCTGCACCTAGACTCCCTCAGGAGGAGTTTGGAAAGCAAGGATGTCCAATCTGAACCTCATGATCCAATGGGAGTGTGTCCTAGGTAATTGTGTGTATATCTTGAACCTCCATGAAGTAAATAATTGACCTTGCCATAGTATTTTGTGAAACCATTCATTATTAATAAAACCTTTTATTATTTCTTTCCCACGAGTGAAGTGCATTGTGTCACTCACTCCCCCCACCACTCTTTCTGTGACAGATACCCACCAAAAGACTACAAACAAGAACTTAAGAAATTCCATGAGTTCAGATGTAGGATATTAGTGGAAGTAAGTTACAGAGGTCATAGAACAAGTATATTTAAATTTTTTCCTATATCTAGTGAATTATGTAGACTGTGGGCCATCGCTTATGATTTTCTGACTCAGCTGCACTTTCATTTATTTCATTTGCCAGGAATCATGAATCCTATGGAAAAGAATAGAACTTCAAGAAATAATCTGATCCCTTTTGATCTAAGGAAGGATTTCCTATATTTAGACCATTTCTGAACAGTGTTTGTCTAACCGTTATTTAAAGTGAATACAATCCCTTGGTCTTTTCTAATCTGAATTAAACAAACTAATTTCCTTCAGTATTTCTTCATATCTGGAACTTTTAATCCTCTGATTTTTTTTCTTCTTCTAGAATCTCCAATATGTGCACTTATTAAAGTGCTGGGTCCAAAACTAGAACTCAATCTAAGGCCACAGTGTTGAATAACATACAGGACAGGACAGTGTTGAATAATCATACAGGACAGAAGGATTACTTCACATTTCCTTCCAGTTATACTGCTACTTATACATCCTGTTATACATATGTTATGGCATTTGCCTTTTTCAAAGCATCAGGACACTGTTGATTCATGTTTGGTTTGTGATCCCTTAATTTGTTTGCTTACTGGTTCCCAGCCAGTTGTTCCTTGTTCTATATTTATGCAATTAATTAATCCTGCATAAGTATAGAATCTTGTATTTTTCTGTACTGAATCTAATATCAATATGCTCTTAAGTATCTCTATTGAATTGCCCCATGTTTTCTATCTGTATATTAAGAAAATCTTGTATTCTGCCTATGTCCTCTAATGTTCGTTCAGTCCCACCCAGAAAATAGTATCTCTAAATTTAATAAGCTTGTTCTTTATTCCTTTCAGGACGTTAATGAAAATATTGAAGAGCGCCAAATCCAGATATGACAGACCATTAGAATTTCTCTTTCTGTGTGTGTATCTCTGATGAAAAAGAAACCAAGGACACCATTCCATTATAATAATATATGAACATTAATATTGATTGAGGGCTGACAATATGATTTAATATAACAATCAATTTTCTTTTTTTTTTTTCAATGAATCCAAGCAGCAACAATAAATATTTCTAAAGAAAAGAATCCAAATTTGTATAGTGAAAAGATTAGGAGTCTATTTCTTCCTGTCTGTATATTTTTTTAGAATTGCCAAAGACTTCATCTATGACCTGAGGAACCCTACCAACAAAATAGTTTTTGAAAGCTATACTATTCTGTGAAACATTTTTTATCAACAAAACATGATTTTGAAAAAACAAAACAAAAACACACATTTATTTGAATATGTTCCAACTGTCTCTAATATTTGTAGAGATGAAAAAATTTCAGACTGACAATGAGAAAGTGCATCATTACCCAACAAAGTGAGATGGAATTTAAAAAAAACGGGCAGGATGGGAAAAGAATAGACTGATTTCACGAAAATATTTCTGACAATAAACTCAGTGAGCCTGAGCTCCTAAGGGAAGATGTGGAAACTTCAGTGCTTTGGATTTTTCAAACTTAAGTGGGCAAGTACCCAACAGAGACTAATTCTGCCTTGACAGAGAAATGAGCTTAGTTTAGGTCTCTCAGAGAATTAATGTAGACATTTCACAAGCCCATAGTTGCTAGTGCTGAGGAACACATTATCTGCCTTTGGTACTGCAAAGGAAGAAAGGTGGTTAATTCTCCTGAGATCACTATTATTTTGTGCCTGAAATTATCGTTAAGACTTAATGCACCTTTTTTGAGTCTTTCTTAGAGATTTCCTCTTGTTGGGAATAGAAGCAATAGTATTTTTTTTGTTTCTTTGAGATAGTCTATTTCTTAGTAAAGCATGCTTATTATAATCTCTCACAGGGAGAGAAAAATCTTCATTCTTTAAGTTTAAAATAAATCCATTTCTCTTTGTAAAAAAGGAGAGTAATGATGCACACTGGTAACTGTGGCTTGAAGAATCTACTTTGAACACGTAAAGGAATAAAAATTAAGAACATTTTTTTCATAGATGTCTGTTATAGGTTGTTTTCAATTTTTTATTTTACTTTTTCCATGAAACCAACTGCACTCCCATTCCTACTCTGTATATGTTATTTTATATGGATATTAATATAATATCCATATCTTTCAAGAGAAAGAACAAACCACATGTGACAGATGGTAAGGGTACACTTAATGTGCTATTGGGAAAAGTATTACAGAATGGAGGACTATTCAGGAGTATATATTGAGAAGCAGCACATTATACATAGGAGAACAGAGTATTTAGGAGCTGAGGAAGTGTGAATTTAGCTTAGGTCTGAGTTAACCATGATCCTGGAGTAATTAAAAGAGGTGAGCAATACCTGATTTGTAGAGGGAGGCATCACAGGGTTAGGGATCACGGCTAGTGAGAAGAAGAAGGTGAACTATGAGAAATACATGCCATAGACCTATTTAGTGCCCCTCTCTCTCCCAGGCTACAAAAAAAATCTAGCAGTCAGTATCTTCATCAATTTTGCTATAGTCCCTCCTCAAACCTCAGAAGCCAGATTTAAGGGCAGAGCCTGAGAGTCCTGCCAGCTGGAAGCAGCCATTTTTGGACAGGTCCAGTTTTCTGGGAATGAACACAGAGTCAGTTTCTTCTGGCAGACAGGTTGTCTACTCCAGGTTATAGACAGTGAACAGAAATACCTCTCTTCTATTACATCCTCTTTTGTGCTTGAGAGCTCCAGAACTGAGTCTCCTCTACCATTGTGACACCATGTTATTTTGTGAGGACAACAGAGCTTTGCTCTTGTCTTGTTTCAGCTTAATCTGATTTGGGTAAAGGAGCAGAAGAGAATTTAATCAGGGAAGTTAAGGAAATTTTCATTATGAGGAATTAATATATAGTATCATTTGCTCATATGCGGTTTCTCTGTCACACACACACTATGTAATTTCCACTGAAATTGCTCTTGCGTTAATGTACACATTCTTGGATGTTCTTGGATTAATTCTTGGATTAAGCATCCTGCTGGGCAAGCTCTGGAGGTGTGGGTTAGATGAGTGGATGCTGAGGTGGATTAACAACTGGCTGGATGGGAGAGCCCAGAGGGTGTTCATTGGTGGTGCAGAGTCTAGTTGGAGGCCTGTAGTTAGCAGTGTCTCCTAGGGGGCAGTCCTTGGTCCAGTCCTGTTCCATTTTTTCATCAATGTCTTGGATGAAGGCACAGAGTGCTCCCTCAGCGAGTTTGCTGATGATGCAAAACTGGGAGGAGTAGCTGACACCCCAGAGGGCTGCGGGGCCATCCAGAGGGACCTGGACAGACTGGACAACTGGGTTGTAAGAAATCTTATCAAAGTCATCAAAGCCAAGTGCAAGGTCCTGCACCTGGGGAGGAATAACCCCAGACACCAGTACAGCCTGGGGACTGACCTTCTGGAGAGAGGGACCTGGGCGCCATAGTGGACAACAAGTTGACCATGAGGCAGCAGTGTGCCTTCGTGGCCAAGAAGGCCAGTCCTGGGAGTGCATGAAGAAGAACATTTCCAGCAGGTTGAGGGAGGTGATCCTGCCCCTCTACTCAACCCTCATGAGGCCACATCTGGAGTACTGTGTCCAGTTTTGGGATCCTCAGTACAAGAGGGGCGTGGATCTACAGGACAGAGTCCAGCACACGGCTATGAGGATGATCAGGGACCTGGAACATCTGCCCTATGAGGAGAGACAGAGAGCAGAGGGTCTGTTCAGCCTGGAGAAGAGAAGGCTGAGAGGGGACCTGATCAGGGTCTATAAATACCTTAAGGAAGGGAGTGAAGAGGATAGGGCCAGTGGTACCCAGCAATAGAACTAGAGGTAATGGCCACAAAACAAAACATCAAAAGTTCCACAGAAACTTAAGGACAAATTTCTTAACAGTGAGGGTGACAGAGCACTGGAACAGGCTGCCAAAAGAGGCTGTGGAATCTTTGGAGATCTTCAAAACCTGCTTGGATGCAATCCTGTGCCACGTGCTCTAGATGATCCTGTGTGGACAGGGAGGGTTGGACTAGATAAGCTCTAGAGGTCCCTTCCAACCTTAACGATTCTATGATTCTATGAATTCATGACTATTTTATTGAGTAAGCATTTTTGAAACTTGTAAGGGAAATTCATAAAAACTGACTTGGCAATTTTTTCTCCTTGATGACCTTTGTCATGAACTACATACTAAGCTTGTTGGAAAAGAGAATGCCTATTGCTAATCTTTTTGTACAAAGTATGACAGAGTGGGTCTTGGATCTCAAGTTGGACCCTAGATACTGCTGTGATGGTTGTGGAAAAAGTCCTTGCTAGTAGAGGGCCTTATCTATATTTATATACCGGGATTTGCCTCCTGTTTTTTTTTCTTCTTCTTCTTCTTTCCTTTAGAAGTTTAGAGTGTTCTTTGCTAGTCACTCAAAAGCTAAATATTTAGCATCAATTCATATGAAAGTTGCTTTGATCTTCATGTAAATAAACAGGCTCTCTTTCTCCCATAAGACTCTTTCTTGAAAATGATTTCTTTCATCAAGTAGTTTGTCGTATCTCTGTGAACATCAGTACTATTTCCTTCAGCACTTCAAACAAATATTTCCTGCACATTTACAGGAAGCATATTAAACACTATAAATGGCAACCTACCTCACACCTGATTCAACAGTTAGAGAAGCCTGGACAACCGAGCGACAGAGCCCTCTCCTGACACTCTTAACAGACAGATGGCATATATGTAACACCTCTTCTATAATAGGGTTAACAATCACACACATCCGTATATTGTATTTATAAATATAGGTATGGACATTTACAGACATACCAAGTTTTCTGTACGTCTTGCACCCTGAATGCTTAATTCTGTTAGTATATATAATGTAATTATATTTTGCACTTATTGACTCTTGTCCTGGTGAATCCCAATGCACAATAATCCTGCTGGGACTGTCATTCAAGTGTAGAACCCTTAGAGACAGGAGGGTAAGATAACAGAAACATACATTGGTAAGATAGGAAGGATAGAAAATCCATCAAGGTAAAATTTTACAGCCATGAAAATCTCTGTAGAGTTTTTAGTTCCTCTCTAAAGCAGACAGTAATTTTTGAGGATTGTCCTCTCCCTATGATCCCCCCAAACATATATTTCTATGGAACTCAGCTTACTGTCCTCCTCAGAGTGAAAGCTTTGTACACTCTGGGGGAAATTTACTCATGGAATTTGATCTTATATATGGTTTCTGTGTTTCTTTTAGATAAGGATTCTAATTCATATAATTCCATTACAATCATTCCACTGGAAAGTTTTCCCTATTTACTTTATTATATATGTATATATCAATATATCTATATCTATATATAAAATAATGAAAAATCATGTAACCAGAATCTTGTCTTTGGTATTTAAAATGTGATCTATTAATCACTATAAATTTGGACTTATGATAAGGTCATTTTGGAAATTTTCCATAGACTTCCTAGTTTCTTACAGAACAAACAGACAAGTTGTGAAGCTATTTTTCATAGTTTTACTGGCCCAAAGAGCCCTTTTTTTGTACTTAGAAAGCTCATCAGTTATAATGCCCGAGAAACACAGCAATATAATAATCTCTGTGATATTTCCACTCTAACTTGATCATCCTTTCCAGTATCTTGCTTTGGGGTTTCTTTTTGACAATACTATTCTGGGTACAGTTGTATGCTTTGCAGTCAGTCAAGGCCCTGCTATATAATTCTGGATTGATTAAGTGATATGAATATTGAACAGCTAAGCTTTATTATCTTTGAATGAAGGCACAGTTTATTCTTCCTCTCTTAAGACTCAGTTAATATTCCAAATAAATACACAAATAGGTACATAATTGGCCTTTAGTTAATCTTTAACAAAAAAAAAAAAAAAAAAAAAGAAGAATTGGGAAACTCAAGCCTATTTGACCCTGTAATGCATTTGAATGTACAAACAGTTTCAGAGCTTTCCAGTAATTCCTCTCAGAAACCAGCTTCCCATTTGTCACTGTCTAAAATGGAGTATCCATTTCCAAATGGATAGACTCACAAGAAATATGCATGAGTTGCAACATTTACATACCTAACTTATATAAACTTTCTCTCTTTGTGTCCCTAAACTATGTAGATAATGCATTTATGTCAGAACTACCATTAATTTTCAGCATAAGGATACTCTCCAGCTTAAATTTGGTGTTTGAGTTCTGTATATTACTAGGATAGTAAATGACTAATGAATCCCCCAGAGCCCAGACAAATGGAGTCCATCCATGATAGATTGTAATGCTATGGAGACAGAACCAATATACTCTTCCAGGCTGAGTAAGAGTTACATAATTTTAAACGCGATTGGGAAGTGGATGTATCAGCTCACTAGATGCACTATTCCTGGGCAGTCTTCTGTAGGACATCACAGAGGCTTACCTTTTTCTAAGTGCTTCCTGCCTTCAAGTGGTCATGTGCATTCATCGCAACTTAGATTACTGAGTTGGATAGGAAGGAGCTGAAAGCAAGACCATACATGGGGCACAGTGGTGGCATGAGAGCTAAGCAATGGCTGGAACACTTCTGCGTGTGCATATGCTGCTGAAAATTTGACCTACTGTGAGTGTGTGTTACTCAGACCCTTTGCTAAGAACTGGACTGAATTTGTTGCCATTACCTCATTAAAACATCTGGAAATGATTTCATTTACCACTCTTGTGAATAATCAACTCCTGAGTTTTATCAGGAACAGGATAGAGTTCTAGAAGAGATTTTGGATTGTTCCTGAAAAATGCCTATGTTCATGTAGCAGTGTAATGTCGGGATTTAATGGATTCTTGCAGTCTAACTTGTTTTGGTGTTTGCTGAGAGAAAAAATAAAAATTACCTCCCTTTCCAGAGTTATGAAAGTGTAATACAACCTAAATATCTGTTAACATGTCATTTCACAATATGTCATTTTAGAAATGATATAGTAACATGAGGTTGACATGATGACATATTTGACATTAATTTGAATGTTTTGTGGTTGTTTTCCTTTCCCTCAAATGAATGATTTTTTAAAAGCTCTTTTCACTGTTTTCTCATTTTGATGACTGGTTATTAACTCTGTGATTTAAAAATGGATGTCACTGATAGTGCTGATATATAAACAAAGACATTATCATGGTTTAGATTTGGCTGGATAAATTTCAGGAAATATTTTGATGCTAAGGTGACTGAGCTGTAGATTCTCATTAGTTAAATAAACAGTTCTTTTTATATGAATATGAAGCTATCATAATATTTGGTGAGTTTTAATCTTTTTGTGTGTTTTTTTTTTCTGCTTTCTAATCTGGTTCTGCTGATCTGAAAACAGATTCAGTGACATTCTAAGTAAATCAGTAAAGATTTACTTTTTAGGGAAAGAAAATGGCTGG
Source organism: Crypturellus undulatus (assembly GCA_013389825.1). Taxonomy (NCBI): domain Eukaryota; kingdom Metazoa; phylum Chordata; class Aves; order Tinamiformes; family Tinamidae; genus Crypturellus; species Crypturellus undulatus. The sequence goes on from VWPW01022557.1 coordinate 470,286, forward strand.
GTTGATTTGCTGGAAGTTGTAATTGAAAGACTAGTTTGTTTTATTTTTTAAACTCTTCTTTGTTCAACAGTCTTTGCTAGGAAACAAATCTCCAGTTAACCTGGTTTCTAAGGCCACTCATCCCACACCAACTATGCTGATGAGCTGATGCTATCCCTGGGATAACTGCATCAAGAGCAGTTGGATTCCACCACAGTTGGATTAAGTTGTGGTGTGTTAATTCAGGGTGGATGAAATACTTCCTCAGTACAACTCTGAAAAGGTGCATTTCGCTCAGACACCCTCTATTCAGGGGTGTCCAAAACAGCAACAGTTTCATAAATACATCGTGGGAGTGGGAATGAACTCCTGCCCTTCAGTCTCCTACGTTCCTGCTGCGCCCTCCCTCTGCCTCGTGCCCTTGTCAGTGCTCTCCTTTCTCCCTCTCTCCTTCTGTTCTCACTGCAGTGAAGTAACTGGGTCAAGCTAGTGGGTCACCAGCGATGCAGTATGTACCTGGCCATGTGACGTGGCGAGCCACACAGGATTACATTCTTAAGTTTCCCAAAGCCTATTTTATTGACCCTAATAAAAAATCTGCTTTCGATAAGACAGTGGAAAATGCAGCCAGTAAAAATGTGCGTATTTCAAAGGTGAAGCTACTTTTGAACTAGTTGATGTAAACTAAGAATTATCAATATTTCTAAACAGTTCTTACAAAAGGACTTTCAAATAGTGCATTCCTTTGTGCCCCCTTGTATTTAAAGAGAAACAAAAGACCCTCCAAAGTCCAGCCACATATAGCACAAGATCCTCATGCTAAAAGGAAAAGAGATCAAAATCTTTTGCATGCCATTTGGTATCAGTCATATCATTTTATGTAACAGGACTGACTTGTCACAACATAATGCACTGGGGAGGAATGACAAAAGGCGTTTTTTCACAGCTATGTTTGAAGAAGCCACAACACTTCAAATAGGCGACTTCAATATTTTTTTTTGTCAAAGGATCTGTTCTAAACAGAGATTGAAAATATACCCTATTTCCTGAGTCCAGCTCTGGAAGTATAAATGTTCCTCAAACATACCTGCTTCATACATAATAAGACATAATAAGACAGGATTTCTTTACACAAGAAAAAATGATTGAGTGTAGGTACAGATGTTTGATTTTCTGCATGATAATATAATAAAGTGTATAATAGTTATGTATATGTAACACACAGTTACATATGCTTGATATCTGTGTATTAAACTGTGTAATCAATCTGAATTGAGTGATTCGTAGCTTAATGATTAACTTAATAGTTTTAGCCTAAACAATCAGGTTTCTGCAAATTTTATGTCTTTTGTTGCCATCATAGCAACGGTTTCTGCCTGTGGGCATTTTCTCCTTTCCTCAGCTTTACCCATTATACTGACACATTTTTCCTGTCCCTCTGAAGCCCCTTAGCGTCTGACTTAAGATAAACCTTAACATCCTCCCTTCCCCTCACCTGCCCTCCCTACCTGTCCTTTGTGCTTTGAGCTTCTCAGCTCTGACTGTGGCTGCACTCCAGGAGGCTTAAAGGCTTCAGTAAAGGCCTTTGTGTTAATCCCAGCAACATCTATCCCAGAAATAAGGTGACAGCAGTAGGAACATCCGCTGACTCGAGGCTGGAGTTCAGTTACGTCTAACACTCGTGTACTGAGGAGTGCCTGTTCTTTGGCAGCTGCATGGTCTTGTCACCTTTGACTTATCTTCCTAACAATGTTCTGTCCTTTGCCATGCTGAACTGCCATTTCTGGAAATGTCATCTCCTGAAGCAGTGCAATTATGGATATAATGTATCAGTGCCAAGATTGCATGATTCAGTAATTCACTGGTGCTTGAAAATGTCAGTTCTAGAAATACTCAGATTTCTTAAAGTTAGATTGTGATGCATGTTGTTACAGGAAGAAAGGACTCAGAAAGTCAGACATTGGGTATTTTATTATCTACAATCCTTCTAGAAAGTGTCTATTTCTCCCTTGGAACTCCTTGTCCCTAGCTAGGAGTCTGAGGGGATTATAAAGCCCAGTGGTGTTAATTAGCCACCTCACCTAAAGATTCTCCAGGAGGTGGATTACGTCTGCTCCCTATGTTAGTGCTAAACTTGATCTGATAGCTTTGCAGAATGGCCTCAATACTTTAATTTAAGTCACTGACATTTGACTTTGTGGCCTAAAATCAAGACCTGTGATGAGTTTGGCATACAAGGGGATTTAACCTTCTCTGGAATCACTTCAGATTTATATGAGCGAGAGTAAAAAGCTGAGCTTGTGATATAACAATAAATGCATAATTTTGAGAGTCTTCGCTGTGACACCTCAGGGAAATGCGTTATTAATCTTAGTGTGCAAAGGTATATTAATTTCACGCACCTTTGTCAAGAACTCCATGAAACCTTCCAGTTCAATAGTCATGATAGAACATTTTATTGTTCTTTGCATAGACTTGGAGTTGTGGATGTGGAGACAGAAACTTCCTTAAAATTTGCTTTACAGAAAGACTAATATCCATATTTCCAGCATGAAAGTGTGATTAGCACAGATGTTGTTCAAGTGAATTCAGGATTGAGTACTCATTTTGATTGAAATTGAAAAGTTATTAATTCCAATCCCCAACATAAAAGATATTGTTCATTTTGGAGTGGAGAGAAAATAGACCAATATTGAAGCTTCTCTCTCTTAACTTCTGTATCTCAGCTTGCTTTTTTTTTTTTTTCTTTAATACCAAAACAGCAACGACAGAAAAACAAGGATAAAGATGCATAAGATGCATTTTATCTTGAAATTTAGTTTGTGCTTTTGAGTTAAAAAGAATAAAAATGAGCTAAGTTTGAATTGTTAGGAGTTTTTCATCCCAGAAGTCATTTGATTGCAGACAGGTTGCTTACAAGACTGAAGATCACTGCTATTGAAGTAAATGATTCCCATAATGTTAAATAAAATCCGCTCATCTATTTTATACTTCTACTGGTTTAAATTCAAGGCTGGTTTTGTTTCCATGAAACACATTTGACATTATTTTGCACTAAAAGAGTGGAGTTAAAAGAGGAAATATTTTCTGTGGCCTTTTGGTATGACTAGTAACAATAAAAACGTAGGGATAAAGAAAGCCTCCATATTTTTTCTCCAACTGGAGGGGGAGAAAAAAAGTCAATACTTTGCTAGAATCATGAGCAGTTTGTTGGCTGAGTTAATCAGTCAGGAGCCCTGCAGCTGGTCAGCTTCACCTCACCGATAAATGTCACGACTCACTGCTGTCAATATGAATTACCAGAAAAGGTTTCCTAGAAACTAGGGATGAAGGAGACGTTTTCCACTGAATGAATTATGCCAGTCAGAATGATACTGACACAAGATTAGAAGAAGTTGGTCTGATTGACTAGGCAATTATTTAAATGTACCCTGGAGGTAAGACAAACCGTGGAAAAGAATGCAGCCCAGGTTATAAAGTGAGGGAAATTTGTGAGTTTAAGAAAGGTCTAAAAGATTGTGATTAAAAGTCAATTTCCTGAGTTGCAGGCAAGTTCCCATTAGTTTTCATTGTTAGGAAGGGCATCTGAGGAAGCAGGAGCTTTCTCTGTGAAATGAAGGCAGGTAAGGAAGGCTTGAAGTTCCTCTGAGAAGATTTTTCACCCATTTCCTCCTTCCCTCTATACTTTGTGCAGCTACAGTTAGATCCTGGCAGAAGGGAAGCTCCCCCGGCGCCACCCGTCATGCAGGAGCTGCCAGCGGAGAGCAGGAGGTAGCCATGGAGCACAGGACTTCTGAAATTGGGCATTTGGGATAAAAAGAGAGATCCAAAAATGCACAATAAACCCAAATTAGTTTTGGTCCCAGACAATAAGGAGCAACCCCGAGCCTCTGCAGGCTGGGCTCTAAGCACTTGTGACATTTGTTACCATATATAGCAGTGAGTGGGTAGCTGTCTTGGAAAGGAAAAATGGGGATTTTAATCGTGTCTTCTACACCTCGTCCTCATGTGTTATGTGTTAGCCTGCACCCAGATGCTGCCATTGGACATGACAGGATGTTGACATGACAACATGTAATTTGGGACAAAGCAATATGTAGGAAACAATTGTAAAAATGTTATTTTTATGTATCTGCAAACATATCTTCATATGCTACTGGTAGTAACTATGTTACTTAGAAAATTGAAAAATAAACTTGCTATACATCAATGTTCAATTATTTTAATGTCAATAATATCAGATATTGTTATTTAATTATGGAAAATGAAATTGGATAGAGTAAAAATATTTCAGAAAGGATTTTAATATGAATATCTTTTTGATTCTTAATATGGATAGCTTTTCATTGAAAACAAATTTTCTCTTATTTTGTATGTTTTATTTTTAACTGAACTTAAAAAACACGTCTATATTATTGAGGATAGTAAAAAAAAAAAAAAACACAGAAATATGATAATATAATTCTAAGGAAAAATATAACATACCCCAGGGAGAAATGTGAAAATGAAATATCTTATTATCTTTTTTTTTTGCCTCTGTGAAGGATTCTTGAGGGCATCTACATGATTTTGTGGAACATTTTGATTTTGAGTGCCTTATGCAATAGATAATAGTTTTGTCAAAATTTTTCAAGTAATGCTTGCTTGGGTCAAAAATTATATTCTGCACTAGATTTAATCCAGAATAACTACTTAATCCAGATATTTGCCAGGTTCTGATACACTAAGGCCATTCCTTTAGTTAGCTATTATAACTTTCTGGATACCATTTTCTTTTTGCCTTTGATTTTGCACAAGAAATAAGGACAATTTACAAGCTGGATGCTCACATAGCTTCTGCTTAGGGTTTTGGGGCTTCACGGGATTACTGCTGCTTCACTGTGTTTCCCTGTGGTTTCTGGGAAGCTGGCAGTCCTGGTCGGAGCGACAGCACCAACTGCTCCAGGCTGGCGTCCAGAAGCGCCTGGCACGGGGATGGATGTTCTTGGGAGCCGCTCGCCTGGCGAGCACCCGCGCTGGGAGTCCACCAGCAGCTCCAGGCAGCAGGTTCCTCGCCATGGAGCCGGCTGGTGCACTTTGCCTCTCATCGGCCCTGCTGGAGAGCAGCGGACTCACTGCCTGCTGGATACACAGACCCACAGTGCACGCTCCCCGTGGCACAGAAGCCCTTATCTCCTGTGAATTTTGCAGGCACGTATCCAAGAGCTCTGCCCAGACACTTTAGTGGCTCACGAGGCGATAGCAGCTGCTCAGGCCTTCCTTCTGGATTGGGATTACATCTGCTGCAGTCGGATAATGTTGGATATTTAGGAAGGCATTGGCAAAACTTGTGATTACCCTTCCTTTGTGTTGTAAAGTAACCAGAGCTTATCTTTTAATCTTGATCGGTATCTTGGCATGTGCATAAAGCAGACACTGGAGGACTTCTAGGCCAGACAAGCTGTGTTTCACTAGGTAAGGAAGATAAGATGCCCATTGTTGGAGAGTTGCAGCTGAATATGCCGGTTTTTGTTCAGTGTGGCATGAAGAAGTCAGAAAGTGGGAATATATAGTATTTTTGAAGAATTGACTAGTTCCTGCTATACACCGGGCAATACACTGAGAAGGGCTAACAGTAACCAGAAGAATCAGCACGTTTTTTTTTCTTTTTTTTCATGAAGTGTTTCAGTTTTGTATGTTTTTACGCTGCTTTTTCTCTATCAAAAGCCTCACTCTTTCTTGCACCATAGCTGGTCATGATAAATCCTTGCTCAGGTAATTAGTTTGATGGGAAATGTACATTTTATGGGAGTTAAGGATGCTTCCCAGATCACGATTCCAATGTGCATTCCCTGGCATTATAAACCAAATCAACAGAGGTCTTACCACTGTGGAAATAGTGTTTATATGTTCAAAATATATGCAGCTGTATGCTGCAGCTGTTTAGTAATCATGCAAGGAAGTCATTTGTAAGGGAAGAAATTTTTAATGTCGGATTGTACTCTTTTATTTGTTTTAAAGAAAGGCACATTCATTTCAGTTTTATAAAAATGGAAGTCAATTCAATTTTTTTGTTCCACTCTTGGGAAATGCATTCTCAAGATTTCTCTCCTCCTTCCTCCTTCCTCCTAAAAGCATAAAATTGCTTTTAGTTCTTTCAAAAAAATCTCAGAAAGAGTTAAATCAGAATACATGCACTTCCACACACACAACACATATGAAATATTTTACAGAACTCTATCTTGTCATGGTTCTTCTGAAGAGAAAAATATGAACTATAATAACTGATTTGATAGACCTTGTCTTTATTTTTGTTTGTAAAATTGCTCATAGCTGGTAAAAATCCTGAATGCACTCATTTTCCAAAATATTTTAAATGTTTTCATAATTTAAGTAAGCATTTACAAGTAAATGAATGTGTTGTAAATACTTTACTTGATGTTGGCTAACTGTGTAAACCACACAGTACTGTTTCCATACCAAAATGTATATAATGTAGAGTGTAAGTTATAATCTGATACACAATTATGAATATGTTTTGACCAACCAACTTTTGTATTAATTAGATGGGGAACATTTGTATCCTCTTAACTGTCTCCATGCATCAATAGAAACAAAAAAGAAAGAGAGAGAAGAGTAAATCAATGAACTTTTCCTAATGAGCTAAATGTTGGAATTGTAGCTTTTTGGCTTGGGAAAAACAGCTGTGCAAATGTGCAAAAGCCGTGCCAACGTGCTGGTTTTTGCTGCAAATGTGCAGCAAAATTCTGTCTCAAATTTTACTGGGGGATTTTATAATGGCTGTCACCAAGCTAGAATTCAAATTTAAGGTGTTGTCATTAAACTATATAGGTAAGTTGAGACAAGTGAGAGGATCGCCCCTCTGTCTGGACTGACTAGTGATATTAGGAGCTAGGGAGAATGTAGAAAAACAGCAGAGACAGACAGGAGCCAAGCAGTAAATTGACCCACTCATCTCCTAGTTGGAACTCTCCCAAAGAGCTTTTATTTTATACGATAAACACCTCCACTGTTCACTTGAAGGTCAAGTGACTAAAGATGTCTCACCACCTTCCAGTCCCTCAGTACTTAAGAATTTCAAAGTTAGTATTATCTTTTCTCTCCACATCCTCAGCTTTTCTCTTTTAGCAGAGGCAGCCATCAGAAAACTATGGCTACAAATAACAGTCTGTAAAAGTCCACAGATAGTCCATTCTTACAAATTTCAATCTAACACTGCAGGCAATAAATCAATGCTTTGCCCTTATGTAGCATCATTTATCAGCAATGTCAAAGTTCCCTGGCAACATTATCCTACTGTAAAGAGGAATGCGAACCCCTGGGGACAGTCTTGGGAGATTGTAAAGGCAACATTCGTGCAATAGACATTACGTGAAATAAAAAGCAAGCCAGAGTTTCACCTCCTCTCATTCCTCTTCCACGGTGACCTGTGCCACTGGAAGGGGTGAGGGGAAACAGTTTTCATGCATCTTCAATGAGAAGAGAGTTTCCTTATATTCTTTCCGCAATGGAAAGCCCCAGGCAGAACAATTAACCCAGTCCTGTAGTGAGAATGCGTTCCTATAGGCAGCCCACCAAGATCATGCCTGAATCGGAATGAATTTGGAAGTCGTAGATTCTAATCTTTGGACAGTAGTTACTTCCCATTTCCTGAATATCCTGTGTTATATCTAATATGAAAAAGGGAAAGGGCATGATAAAACAGAGGCATTGTTTTCAATCACTGTTTTTGAAAATAAAAGAGTCAGCTCACTGAGGGTTTTCTAATGACAGTAAAGGAAAGAAACTTAACGTTTATGGCACCCTTTCTGCAGAAATCACAGTAAAAACACAAACCTCAGGCCTGAGGAAGCAGAAGGACTGATTTGATGAAGACCACCTAAGAATCACTGCGCTCATTCAAGGATCCAACAATGAGATTACCCTGCTTTCTACATTACACTATCACTCCATCCAGCAAAACATAAATATTACAAACACTACAGATATAAAATTATGAGAACTAAAACTGCAGTAAGTGTTCCCTAGACTCAAAAATAGTACTGTTGCTTTACGCATGTGCAACATAAAGATATATTTAAATATAAGTGTTTCTTTGTTAGTTATTTCTGAGACTTTCAGATGAATAGCCTTTTATTTCATGCACTAGGCCTGCAGGAATGAAAATTGCAGTGTTACAATAAATATGCCGTGAACATGCCTCGTAAATTTTCCTTACTCATTATATTTTATTAAATCTTTATGGAATATTGTCTTGGTGACGAGAGCAAGGTTAGAATCATGAGTCAAAATATATACTCCTTACAGCTATCTGTCATATGTATACTAAGTCATCCATTAGAATGAAGTCAAACTGAAAGTCCTTTCCATTTTGCCACATGAGCACATAGAGTTTGGTGCTGAATACAGAGTAATTCAAAGAAAGAAATTAGAGGAAATATGAAGTGTCACTGAAATGCATCTTTCTGTTTTTTTCTTTCCAATGGTGGTGCGCTCACAACCCACTTACCACTAAGGGAGTCACTGATGCAGAGCACCTCCCTCCACTTCATCACCCAAAATACACATGCACACAGCACTGGAATTGCATTTGATTGCTACAGTACAGCTTCTCCTCCCTCTCCACCTCCCACCAGTGCTGCAATAGATTAACCAGAACTGTGATCTATTAATCTTAATTACTCTCTTACCTGTCTTCTGCTGCTGAGTTATAGGGTTAAATATATATTTGAGGTGTGTTTGCTGTCTTTGCTTTTAGAAAGGTAATTGGGATTCCTCTAAATTGTTCTTTCAGCAGTGCCATTAGCGGTAAGTAACACACCTGGCCTTCCAGACTACTTGGAGAAAAATGGAAAATGTTCAATTTATTAAAATAAGATGGGCTGTTGTTAATAGGAAAACACTCCTTAGTATTCTAATAATGCTCTTAGATCTTCCAGAAAATAGATCATTTCTGACTGAAAAAGAAAACTTTTTTTGGAGGGAGGCAGGGCATGAGGGGTGTGTATTTGTAGAATGACTCTCCAGAGATGCAAAGGCAGAATTCTACTAAGGGAAACAGTGCAAGTGCTACCAATGGCGGAAGATCCCATTTTAGCCCACACAGTGGAGCTTCTGCCGATAAATCATCAGGATCCTGAGTTTAGAAAACAAAATGCAATATACACATGCTGTCCATGTGAATAAACGGAGCAGTCTAAATCTGCCCTTGTATCAGTTGTTTTTGATTGACATACATCTCCAAGTTGCTGCTTCATGTGTTTCACCATCAAATATTTCACTTGTTCTTGAATGTGCAGTTAAGGTTCTTGATGATGGAACTGTAGATGTTCTTCCTGTATTTTCAAATTTGTGAGCCAAGTCTCTTCTTACCCTTTAAGTAGGTAAGGAACCTTACTGGCACCAGGGTAATTTCTCTGAGTGTAAAAATAGATCTCATGGAGGCCAAAAGTGAACATAATTTCTGGTAGCACCAGGTTTATATTTACGCTGTTGTGACAACATGATCTCTTTGTTCTCAGGGCTGTTTTCCTCCTTATTCAAAATTTCCTTTTGCTAATGGCACATCAACACTACTCATCCTCCCCATCTCTTGACTGATATTTTGGGGGCAATTTATGCATAGACTTCACTGTGGATTTACTGTATAAGGGTATAAAACTGTCTTGCACATGATTTCTTTGTGTTTGTATTCCTGGAACTAATAGCTACTTTGGCACTACCTGAGAATCATTCTGATTCAGTCTTTCTAGATGTTTGGCGTAAACTTGATGTTAGACTCAGTACTTTTGTACTTTTAGGGACATTTCCTTTTCTACTACTTCATTTCTGCTACTCCATTTTTTTCACAAAAAGAGATTAACAGATTTCATCTCTTCTTTCTCCTCCTGTCATCAAACACTCTGATTTCTACCTTATATATTCATTACCTAGACCATACTTTATACAGCCTCCTCCTTCAAACTGAACTACTATCATCATTTTTTAATCTAGCAAATAGAAGTAGGATTTATCCTGTCCTGTGGAAATATCAGTCTTTGGAGACCAGAAACTTTTTGCTTCTGTTCACAGAGCTAGGAAGTGAAGCCGTAATTTGAGCCAAATAAATTCACTTGCATTTGATTTTTAAAATAACGGTATCCTTATACTTTGAATACCTCTCATACAGGACAGAATGAGAAATAAAAAAAACGCTTCTGTTTCATCCCCCTGCCATAATTGTAAAAGAGGAGTAAGAAGAAAGAAAATCAGGGTTTTGGTGAAAATTTGCCCTCCTCCTAATTCGCACACTTCTCAGTTTCGTAAACTTCTCTCTGATATAGAAAAATGTCACGTTGCAATCTCTCCTCTTGGAACAATGAAGATATAAAGCACATTAGTACTGAAACAGATGTTTATCAGGATAATGCTTACTTCAGCAAAGATGTACAAGTAATTGCTTCTTCAGTTCATTGGCAAATCCACAATACTGAGGGGTTTCTTGTTGACCATCTGCAAAATAAAATTGTTTATAAATCCTGTAAAAATCACTTGTTTTGAGAGAAGAAAACCCTTTTATTTTAATTTTGGGAAAAACAATTTCATTTGCATGTTGAGTACAATATCAAAAAGATTTATATGGATACATAATATATAACACTTCTTTTTGTTAATAGATATTCCTATGCTATTTAATATACTAATATAATTTATACTATATTATGTATAATATATAGTATAATATACTACTAAAATATACTATTATTAAATAATAGGTAGATCCTTCATATACCATCTCTGTCCCTTGGGACTGTGATTTCCAAGTTCAGTCTTACTTTTTGACATCCTTCCTCCCCCCGCCAAAAAAAAATGAGATATATAAAAAAAAAAAACAGTCAAAATCCATTATCAGTTAAAGATGAGTTGACAAGGAATGCAGAACAAAATATAAGTATATTAATTGTGAAGACAATTTTGCAGGAAGTAATGCACATTTTAGACAGGAAACTTTGAGATGATAATTTACTGGTCCTAAAAAAGGAAATGAAAACAATTCAAAATTTAGTGTTTTCTCTAGGTTTTTTATTCTTATCTGACTTTTTGTATAAAGAACTATAATGTCCCCTAGTTCCTATCTGCAGCACCGACATACATTCCAGTTTACCTAAGCAACTGCTTGCAAAAATGCTTGCTGTTGCATCAGAACATAAATCTTTTCTTTTATCAGAAAATAAACCATAAAAACATTGAGGTTGGAAGGAGGTGCAAGAAATTAACTAGTCCAATCCCGTGCTCCAAGGAGGTCAGCAGTGAGGTCAGACCAGATGATTGCCTATAATTTTGTCCAGGTCCATCTTGACAAACTTCCAAAGGAGGAGATGCCACAGCACCACTGGACAACCTATTTAATTGCTTAGTTACCATTAGTGAAATAGCTTTCTCTCATACTCAGTCATAACATTCCATGTTTCATGGGGAATGCTTTTCTAGACTCTCCACTGAACTCTCTCCAATTTGTCAATATCTTCCTTGTTGTTAGGGTCCCCAAACTGGATATTCCTGATATGGCTGAATAAATGCCAAGTAAGGGGAAATAATTGGCACCACTGATACACTTGCTGTGCTCTCGTTAATATCTTCCAGGATTCTGTTAGCCTTGCTTGATGCCAGGATACACTGCTGACTTTTCTTTTGCTCAGTGTCTACTGGGATCCCCACATCTGTTTGGTAGAGCTGTTCATCCCTACTGTTTCCTACAGCCCCTACTGTTGCAAAGGATTGGTCCATCCCATGTGCAGGACTTTGCATTTGCTCCTGTTGAATTTCATGAGGTCTCTGCTGGCCCATTCCTCTAAGTTCTCTAGGTCCCTCTGAATGACAACCTGGCACTCAATGCCTCCCTGCTTGGTGCCATATGTCAGTTGATGAATGTACACTCCATTTCCCGCTCCAGGTTATTGATAATGATTTTGATCAGGGTAGGTCTCAGTATATACCCCAAAGTACTCCACATGTAACCAACTTATAGGTACAGTACCGTTCTCCGTTATCCTGTGAGCCTGACAATCCAATCATCTAGTTGTCCAACTGCTTAGACCATATTGCCCCAACTCGGGTACAGGGATTCTCTGGGAGACTGTTTAAGGCAGCCTACATCCACTGCTCTCTCTTCATTCACAGATCTAGTAATTTCATCATAGAAGGCAATAAATATCATCAGGTGTGATTTACCCTGGTCCGTCCATGTTGGCAATTCCCAATCACATTCAAGCACCCAGAAATTGTTTCCTCGGGAGTCCTCATTCCACCATTTCTCCAAGAAATAAGACCAACTGGCCTTGATCATTCTTTTAGTCTTTTGTGAAGATAAGTAGAACATCTGCATTTCTGTTATGGCCATGAAGAGCACATTGTAATGATTTCTAAGGGACACCTGATTCAGTTCTCTTGCACTACTTGAAGCCTTTCTCCTTTCCTGGGTGCAAAGTCGTGGAAACCTTTGTTGGCAAACACCAAGGCAAAGGAAGCTTTGAGTACATCAGCCTTAATCTGTGTCTGCTGGCCTTAGATAGGATGCCCCATTGATCAGCATGTTTACAGGGAATGAGACCTCCCATTCTCTGAATCCAGTCGATGAAATAATATATACTGAAAGAATATATACTGCCTATAGCTGAAGTATTAAAATCACCAAGAATAACAACTCTTCATCTTCCCTCTGTAATTTATTTTTGGTTTTTCAATTTCATTTAGATAAAATATGGAAATATAACCATTAATGATAGGATAAAATATCTCAAAAGTTTCTACAATATATCTCAGTTTGGGCCTTTAAAAGTCTTTTCAGGAAGTAAGAGTGCTCTTTCTTCAACCTTTTAAATTTTAGCATAGTTGTCTCGTGATTGCAGTTTCTATTTCTGTGATATTTGGACTAAAATGAATTCACAAATGCTCCTCACATATGCAGCTGAAAATATACAAAACATAAATGGAGAAAGTAGATTAACATAATTATTATATTAATAATAATAAATAGTAAAGCAACAATGAAAAGTGTATTTTTTTGAAGTTAAATGTTAGAAGAAATTTGAAAGGGCCATCATAAGATAATTCTTTTTCTTCAAAACTGAAAAAAAAAGAATTAGAATAATTGAAGATGTTTGTACTGTGAGAATCAGTGTAACATACGATCCTCTGTTTGCCTTTAGAAGGACTTTCTACATTCCCAAAGTCTGTGCTGACATTCTTTTAGAAATAGGAAAATGAGTGGTAAGATCTGTCAAACACCCTTTATTCATGATACGAGATAGAACATTCAGTCATGAGAATTTTCTCTTCTCATATGAAAATTGATATGCCAAATGTTTTAATCACAAAGACTACAGAATATGTTTTTTTTTCTTTATTCTTGTGGCTGTTTAAAAGGGTGCCAAGAAACTTTCCATCTTTCATTTGAAGAATACTCAGCTTTCTAGTCCCTAATTACTAGGAAAATAAATCCTGAAAACACAAGGGATGGCTTAAAGAGGGAGAAATGGAAAAGGACAGGCTCACCTTTATTTATCCTAATGATTTTTAGGTCAATGACAAAAGTTCTTTTGGGCTGACTCATGAATTTTGAAAGCTTGAAGTTAGCAGTACTGACACTGACTTTTAGATAGGTATCTCTGGCTTTCCCGAAAAGAATAAAAAGAAAGCTACCATCTTAGGTTTCCTACAAGTTCAACTGGGCATCCGCAGTGGTGTGGTTTCTTTGTATTTTTTTTCTGTAAACCAATAAACATTTTTTATTGAACTGTATCATCAAGTTTTCTCATCACGGTATTACACACAGTAATTTCTGAAATCCATAAGTGTAGTTATTAAAGGTTGTTGTATACTAGCTCTTTGTACACCCACTTCTCCAGGCTCAGTGTTTTTGGAATAAAATCTTCTTTAAAGGTGTAACAATTGAGATATTTGTAATTCTGTCACTTCTGTCATGGAGATCCTGCATCTTTCACACACTCTAAAGAACTAATCTCAGGAAAGTCTCAAGATAGCCCACAGTCGGCTTTAAACATTATGTTTGTACTCCATGTTTTAAATTCTTATAAGCTTTTAAAGCAACATGCAAAATATATGTGCAAAATATAGTTACAAAATACTTTTAGAAGCATTGTGACAAATACCAAACACTTTCCATCATCTAGAGTAGGCTATCACTATTGCTGTAAAGCTGCTACTCTTCCTGCTATGAGGGAAGTTAACTGTATTTTTTTTCTGCTGGAAGAACTACTCTATACTGAGAAATTTCCTGATTGTGAAATTTACAAAAGACATAATTAAAAATAAGTTAAAAATCATGGACAAGGTCTTTTAATACAGGGGACTGAAATCCAGATGATAATCATCTTGGTTAAAACTCACGGCCTATTCAATACATTATTCATTCTCTTAGCACAGTCAGTGACAGATCCTCAAGTAAGGGCATACAGACATACTAAATATCCAGTAGACATTCTGATCTGTCTTAGTGGGTTCTATCAACCACTGAACAATGTAAGGAATCTTCAGAATAAAAACAAAAGCCATTCTCAAAAAAAAAAAAATCCTTCACTATTTCAAATTAATTGGGGGCCTTTTATGCAAAGCTCAGAAATCCCAGAAAAGAACCACACAGTGGTACTGCCCACCTTAATTAGGCTGTTACAAAACAGGATTCAGCTGACTTCATTTACTTCATTCAGTGGTTATGAAACTATGGTGCTTATTTTATATGGACTACTTTGGGGATTTCCTTTAAACATGTTGCTCTTACAAAATGTTCTGAGTTCCTTATTTTCTTCTTGCTTCTGGTAGTACTCGAGATGTGCCTGATCGTGCCTTGCATTTTAAGGGGTATACTATAAGTCATGAGAGAAAGGCACTGCACTGAATTTGTTGGATGAGATTTGATTTGTAATCTACAGTGTGATGATCTTATTAAGCACATGGGTAGTCATAGGCAACACTTTAAATAGGATTATAAGGCTTGCATTCTTGGTGGTGAGAGAAAGAAACAGAAGTAGTATGCTTGCTTGTTCTCACAGCCCTGGGCTTTGTATTAGGCTAATCCTGACACAAGCTAGGCAAGTTCAGAAGTTGAATCTGTATTTGGTATTTCTTCTCCTTTATTCTGACAGACTAGCGGGCTGACGTCATGTCTGACAGCCTTCTGCCCTCCCACAGGCGTGATCACATATCTGTGTAGGAAAGGATGCCAGTCCTGCATTCATAGCTAGTGCTCACCCTCCCCTGTAAACAAATGGCGGACTGAGCAGAAAGCAGACCTGAATTCTCCAGTGCAACCCCACACAAATCTTTCCTCTGTGGTCCTAAGCGGTCAGAAGGATATAAACATGACTCAGTTGCAGAGTTACTTCTGTCTGGTGGTTTGGGTCGTCGTAGCATGGAACTGAAGGTTGGACATGATTCAGGCTGATGGTCTCTGCTTTGTCTCTTCTCCACTTCTGTGACTCAAGAAGAGGTGAAAATGGCACTTTATGCCACTAGAAGCAAGTGCAGGGGAAGCTGCTCTGAATAATCCCTAGTTGATACCAGCAGCTAAACAGGACTCTGGCTATCCAGGAAAACAGCAGTCATAAAGATTGCTACCATCTGTTACATGTATGTCCCCTTTCCTGTATTGTCCTCATGCTTAGAAGCAAATGTTACTGCAAACATGTGGTACAAAGGAGATGATATTCAGAATGAAGCTTTAAGTAAGTTAGCATGTCAGAAGACTTTTTTGCATGTAGTGTGCAAAATGTCTGCATGCTTTACCGAATAAACATTTTGAATACTATTAAAAAATTCTTTTTTTGTGTGTTTGTTTCTGAACGACAATGAAGAATTTTATTGGAAGGCCCAAAACAAAACTAAAAGCAGATGGAAGTAGAATTACACATATGGTTTCATATCTGGTCAGCTGAGGAGATTAATGTTCTGCCTGTGGTTTATGTATTACTCTCACCAGCTAGCCAGAAATGAAATGTATAGATCAACTTATACTTTATTGCTTTTAATTTGTAGCCTATCTTTGGGAAGGACAGAGAATCAATGTCATTCTATTAGGCTCTAACTTTTGTTTTATGAGTGTGATCCCTGACCAGTCTAGTCTTTGATGAAACACTTCATGTTAAATAGCTAGTCAACAGATGATTACAACTATGTCTTCAGGGTGTAAGGAATTAATGGTATATAGAAAGTAAGTAGAGATTAGAGGTATATCTTAAATCACCTTGTTGAGACAAAAAGTTGCTCTGCTAGCATTTTCATCAATGAAGAAGAAGTTGAAATACTAATATAATGGCTTGACCCTCTTAAATAGGATCACAATTAGCATTTGGCAAGTGAGCTGAACTCCAACAAATTGTTCTTAAATTTCATGGCTTTTCTCCTCTCTGCAGATTCACAATAAAGGATTCACAATAAATGTGCAGATTACAGAAATATACATACACAATTGCACATAGAGAAAATTTCTATACAAACTGTAAAATATCAATCTTCCAAGCACAAGAACTGACAGCTTCCAAGTTGAAGAGTCAGCATCTGCCATCAGCTGCTCAGCTGCTCTGTGGCTAGGCATGAGGTGGAAGAGAAAGGTGGTTATGTGTGTGTGTAAAGAAGGAGGGAAGAGCTGAAGAGAAAAACCTGAGCAGTGGGAACTAAGTGAGGAAGAGTATGGTTAGGAACAATAAAGAAACTTGTGAAAGTGTTTTCTTTTTTTCCTTCTTGAACAACAGCTATGTCAAAGGGAAGAACAATTAAAAAGAGGTCTGAACAGAGTGCCAAAGCAGTACTTTCTAAGGGTTTTTCTTTCCTTCTTTCTTTCTGTCTTTTTTATTTTCTTTTTCTTTTATTGAGCAAAAGAGAAGACTTAAATGATACAATGCTGACTACATGGCAGAGCTCAGAGGGTGATAATCAGTGGTGCGGAGTCTAATTGGAGGCCTGTGTTGAGCGGTGTCCCCCAGGGGTCAGTCCTTGGTCCAGTTCTGTTCAATTTGTTCATCAATGACCTGGATGAAGGCACGGAGTGCTCCCTCAGCAAGTTTGCAGATGATACGAAGCTGGGAGGAGTAGCTGACACCCCAGAGGGCTGCTCTGCCATCCAGAGGAACCTTGGCAGACTGGACAACTGGTCGGAGAGAAACCTCATGAAATTCAACAAGGCCAAGTGCACGGTCCTGCACCTGCAGAGAAACAACCCTAGACATCAGTACAGGCTGGGGACCGACCTGCTGGAGAGCAGTTCTGCAAAGAAGGACCTGGGCGTCATGGTGGACGACAGGTTGACCATGAGGCAGCAGTGTGCCCTCGTGGCCAAGAAGGCCAATGGGTTCCTGGGGTGCATTAAGAGGAGCGTCTCCAGCAGGTCGAGGGAGGTGATCCTGCCCCTCTACTCAGCCCTGGTAAGGCCACATCTGGAGTACTGTGTCCAGTTCTGGGCCCCCCAGTACACGAGGGATGTGGAGCTGCTGGAAAGAGCCCAGCACAGGGCCACAAGGATGATCAGGGGCCTGGAACATCTGCCCTATGAGGAGAGGCTGAGGGAGCTGGGCCTGTTCAACCTCGAGATGAGAAGGCTGAGAGGGGACCTGATCAGTGTCTATAAGTGCCTCAAGGGAGGCAGTGAGGAGGATGGGGCTGGCCTCTTTTCACTGGTGGTCACTGACAGAACCAGAGGAAATGGCCACAGACTTAAGCACCAAAAGTTCCACAGGAACTTAAGGAAAATTTTTTTGACAGTGAGGGTGACAGAGCACTGGAACAGGCTGCCCAGAGAGGTTGTGGAGTCTCCTTCTCTGGAGATCTTCAAGACCCGCTTGGATGCAGTCCTGTGCCACGTGCTCTAGGTGGCCCTGCGTGTGCAGGGGGGTTGGACTAGATGACCTCTAGAGGTCCCTTCCAACCTTAGGCATTCTATGATTCTATGATTCTATGCCTAAGCTCAGGAACTAGGCAAACCTTATTAGTTTTTTGTTGTTGTTTGTTTGTTTGTTTGTTTGTGGTAAAGAAAAAGTCCCAGTTTTGTCAGATAGATTTCACTGAGCTTTCACAGCTCTTCCTAAATTACTCTAGGCAACAAGAAAGTATAAATTAAATGAAATATGAATGGTTGAAATCACAAAATTCAAATTCAGGGCTGTGATGGAAGAATTCTAATGCAGGTAAATAAAAGTTTTTCTGTTCTCTTCTTTGCATCATTAATTTGCAATAAACATGAATTAGGAACAGCATTCCAGAAGTGCCTTCCCTTCTTATTCCCCTTTTGCAATATAAGACATTAAGGATAATAATCTGTCAAGCGCTTTGCTTTTTAAGTTCTGCTGCTTCTGTCTTGCATCTGAAAAGCTATTTATGAAGAATTGTGATGAGAAAAACAAATCAAATGTACCAGAAGAGACCACTAGCGAATGAGTTAGTTAGTATTTTAAGAAATGAGATCACATTGTTCTGATAAACAAAAAAAAGCTAGGTCTTAAGATGTTGGCATGTAAGCAGTGGACCAAAAGAAGAAACTTCTTTTGTATTACTGTATAGGAAGGAGATAAAATAATGACTGAAACTTTCTGTTGCCATGCAGAGATTAGAATCCTAAACCTGCAAGATCATCATGTGCCCATCAGACCTTTCTTTAAGCAATCCAATCCAGCCACGCTACGAGTGTTTTGATAATCTCAGTGAAAGTAGCACTCACATTGCTCAAGGTGAAACTACCAATGGCATCATTATTTTTGCTTTCCTGCCTTTCTTGTTACATTACTACATCATTAACCTTCTCCCCAAGCCTTTTGAAAACAAACTGGGGTTAGTCACAGTGAGCATTGCGTGGTGTGGCATGTCTGTGCAGAATTCACTATTCTCTGCCTTACTGTGACTAATGCTTTATCTCAAGATTCCTATTGTAAGTATCCTTTCTGACCCTCCAAAAGTAATCAGAAAGATTTGTCCATTCCTGTTAGACCTGCACTGATGGAAATAACAGCTAGCCAGAGGTGAATTATGGTGGGAAAGAGGGACAGAATCAGAAACTGCTGGTTTCATTAGTGTCTTCTTGTAAGAAGAAAAAGGCTACTATATACAATTGTTAATACAGAAATAGACATGGAATGATGCCATATATCGAATTGCATTACTTACATCTACTTAGGAACAATGCTACTAATAAAATAAACCTGAATAAAACCCTTTTATGGGTTATTCACATAAAAAGGAATGATTCACTAAAGCTTAAAAAAGAAGTACAAGTAAAAAGCTTTCTTTTTTGTTAAAAAAGGAGAGATTGAGAATGATGCACTACTTGTCTTCAGAAGACAGCAGAGCAAAGACTTGATTCAATGTGTTTCATCTGGAACAGATCTTTTTCAGAAAAGCATAGACTTTTAATTGTACTGCAGAGGCAGTAAGAAGGCTCTTAGTAAGAGACTCTAAGGAAGAGCAGGCAAGCTAAGAGGCAATGTCTTCACCCTAAAAAGCAATGTATAGAAGGAACAGTTATAAAAGATATTGCAAGAGATGAAAAAAAAATCTTTGCCTATTCAGGCTACTTTTCAAAAAATTGGTGATCTATAATTCATCTTTTGCCCTTTATATTCATTAGTGTTCTGATTTATTTAAATTGTGCAGCTTAGCTATTTAGCACAAGTCTGATGTACTCTTATGTGCTGCATGGACACTAACAGAATTCTTTCTGCTTTTCAGCTGTGGAATGGTATTGAAGGTGTTGGAAGGCATTTTTGATTTGATTTGTACCTATGTGCATAACAAAAAATGCATCCTGGCATCTGTTCTTAACAGCCCATAAAGAGTTAAATTTTCTGAAGAAAAACACAGATTATTGAAATAGTTTCTTATAGAAATTATTCACAAAAAAATGAGATCTATTGTAAAATGTAAGGATTAATTTATTAATCAGAGCTTTCTGAACTCTCACATTAAGCAGCTTTGTTATGCTAATTCTCTTATAAATGAATAATGGACTTATTCTCCCATTATTGCCTATCATTTTAAAAGTCCCATTTAGAAAATGAAGATGTCCTTTCACTCGAAAATTATGATGTGTTTTATGGCACAAGCTTTTTTTTTTTTTTTTTTTTAATTGAATATTTGCTCCCTATACCCTTCTGTTCCCCCCTAACCTGTATTTATCAATCAGTGTTCAAATCAAATACAGCCTCAACCATTTTTCATAGAGATGTATATTGTGTGGAAAGAAAATGTAGTGGAGACAACTGGTTTTGAGAAAAAAGGCCCAGATCTACAAAGTTATTTACTTTTCACATATTTTTGTATGTAGTGCTATTCCTATGTTTTAATTTAATGTTTTAATTTAAATTCTGTTTTGAATAATGGCATAAAAGAAGAAAGATGAGATGGTGAATTTGTAGAAAGCCAGGAAGATCAGTCACAACACAGGATTTATGTTAAGCAGAAAGAAAAAAAAAAGTTTTATTATTAGAAGACCTTAGTTCTGACACAGATTTTCCAGGTGACCTTGGAGAATTCATCTGCTTGTGATGCATATGTATGCATTTTCAGTGAGGCAGTAGCCTCAGGTCCAGATCCACCCAGAAATTAAATTTATATTATCAGAGCTCTGATGCTAACTTCTGGAGTTTTCTGGAGAAAGCCCAGGCTAGGAGTGCCCTTCGATATGTGTCCAAATATTCTCTTGTACAATATGGAATTACTGGAGAGGGTTGAGGGAACAGGGCTGAACATGCTGCAAACACCCAAAAGGTAGATATCTTTGATAATTATTATGTCATTAGCACACCAGAAATATCCAAGATTTAATACTGTGCATTCATTTTTGACAAATCTGTATTCCCTCAGTTCCAGGTCTTGGCTAACAGGAAGGAATGCTGGGCGTGGGTGGGGGTTGAAACCTTGGGATTTACCTTTTAGTAACATGCTTGTAACCATGTCACAACACCTACTGGTGGGCTACTAGCACCATCTATGACAAGAGGGAATTTGTAGGCAACTGCATCCAAGGTTGAATTTAATCTATGTGTATTTGAAAGAGAATATTTTAAAGAGAATTATGAGGAATTACATTTCATCTAGAACTTGTGGTTTAGGGAAGTATTAACTGAGTTTCATCTAGCCAAACAATCAGCACTGTGGATGAAATCTTGAGATGTGGCTTTTTTAGGTCTATTCTGGAACACAGCTTTATCTTAAAGAATGGCCATAAATTTGTGTCTCAGTTCCTCTTTTGTAAAACAGAATTAATATTTGATTCATCAGTATTTTCTATTAGGGATATAAACTGTTTTGGGGAAGAGTTGTTTCTTCTGATTTAGATGAACAAGAAGGTCTCATAATAACACAAGAATGTCATTCAAATGTTTCATGAGTGTTGACAGAGTAAGATGGATAAGATCCCTTTATGTCAAAGTTCCATTGCCTCTCTGAAAGATGAATGTCTTGTTATTAAACAAACAAACAAACGTTGATACAGAGCAATTTATTTCCAGGAGTTCCTTTCTTGCTTTGTTTTTCCTAATGGGTCAGTAATCATCTATGCTGTTATATCAAAGGTAGGTTAAATCTCTGAATCTCCTATGTTCTTTCCTTTATGCACTTTTACCTGAATTTAACTGTATGGAAGATTTTATAAATGGTGAAGTTATAGTTATGTTCTGCCTTTCCACTCTGGAAATTGAAAAGAACTTTCAAGAAGTTCCCTGCTTTCTTTCAGTAGTAACTCCCTTTTAAAGGATCAGTTGGGGTTGAAGAAAAAATGGTGTTCTTTAATCTATCAGGATATTAGTAGGAAGACATGCTTAGATTTCTCTTCAGATTCATGCTCTGTATGTTTCATGATTGTGTGGTGGTTGCATTAATACTTTCTTTTTGCATAGAATTGAGCAAGTCTAAATGCACTCACTTTAAATACCATAAATATTAATAGAAATGTAAATGTTTAAAAGGATGATTGTGTAAATAGCTGAATTTATAAAAATAGATCTGGTTTTGGTTAAGAAATTGGTTTTCAAAGAGGAATTGAACTTCCCTTGATGTTCCAGTTCAGCTGCTCTGTTGTTTTTATACCTGTGAACTCTTAGTCCCCCAGGGCGGAAAGCACAGCACAGGCTGTGCAGCTTTGGCTTGACTCTTGCAGAAATGTGCACAGTTCATCCTCTGTTGGATGTCGCTACAGCAAGTAAAAACACAGAGAAAATAGGGATAGCTCAAAGCAGAGTACACATTGTACCTTGTCTTGGCTAACAGGCGGCAGTCTGTAACAACAAGTAGCTCAGCGGCTAAAGCTTGGGGAGAATTAGAGAAGAGCGTTTGAGCTCCATGCCTATTTAGGCTTATTTCTCCATGCTTCACCTACCGTGTGTGTAATGAAAAAAAGATGACAGAGTTCACAGAAGGAGCTGAAGTTGAGATTCTTACTGTAACATAATTTATCTGCTTTTATGTGATCTCCCAGTGTGACTGTGGATAGCAAGGTCTAATTATTTTCCTCAAGTTAAAAAGTGAGTGTAACACGACTTTGCTACCTCATGTGTTGCTTTGAGGACGAGTATATTGAAATCAGATAGCCAAACTTACATAAAATGGGCTGGCATGGAAAGCAGCAGATACCTCTAGATACAAGTTACCAGAGGAAAAGGAGAGGAATTTAGAGAACTAAATTACAAACCAAAACAGCTGGCGCGACTTTTCCCTTCATTTTCATTGTTATTAGCTGCCTCATAGTGTCCCTCGGTGAGACAACACAAACAGCTTTGAATAATCTTGTGGTGACATAAAGAGAGAAAAATGTCCTCCAAAATAATCCTGCAGCTGCCCCTTGGGCTGCTATCTGCTCTCTGTCACCCAGAAATACTAACAACAGACTCTTTTTCTCCTGTCCCTATGAGCATCTCTTTTTGCTAGTTATGCACACATTGTTCCTATAGTATTCTAAGGCCGGTGCATTTGCTGTGAGTCGGCTCTTCTTTCTGCTTAGAGGACAGAGGCAGAGCCATGGCTGGCCATTTAATTGCTTATGAAATGGTTAATGGGGGAAACTGGGGAACACAATCCTGCTACAAAGGTGTG
This sequence comes from Crypturellus undulatus, assembly GCA_013389825.1. Classification (NCBI taxonomy): domain Eukaryota; kingdom Metazoa; phylum Chordata; class Aves; order Tinamiformes; family Tinamidae; genus Crypturellus; species Crypturellus undulatus. Next base: position 493,335 of record VWPW01022557.1, read on the forward strand.
TGAAAACACAATTGACCCTGTGCTTTCAAAATACAGTGTCAAAAGTCTCTTCCTCCAGGGTTTTCTGAAGGCTGGACCACTCTGCTTTGGAACCTGTAACAGGAAAGGAGCCAAACATTTGATCATTATCAGTGACTTATGAAACCCACAGTTTTCAGGAGAGTATCTGATAATACTCCTTGGTTGTTGATAATCTTGTGACCTTTCCTATTCTCCCTTTTACTTTTAATATTGCTATGTACCTGCCTCAGTGGAAATTAAAAATGCTTATGTATTTTCCTAATTGGCATGCTTCTGAATCAAAAAAAAAAAAAAAAATCCCCTCTCTTTCTGATAGCACAGATATCCTTGCTTGTAAGAATCAAATAAAAATGCCTTCATGATTTTGTAAAGGAAAAGAGAAAAAAAAAAAAGAAAGATAAAGGGCACAAAAATGGATGATCTGTTTTTGTCGGGAATTGAAGTGGAGGATCCAAACTTTCAGATTTGGCAAGTTGTGACAGACGATATAAAGTAATATACCCCCAAACTCCTACAAAGTCCCTGGATCTGTTTTACACCACTAACACATGCTGCTAAAGATACAAATAATACAAAATGATCACATGCAGTGCTAGCATTCTGGCTTCGGTTACTGAGGATTTCAGAGGGAGAGGTGCTATGGCAGATGAGCCAGTGTGTGCTATACTGAAGAGTTTAAGGGAAGAGCTAGAGCTGAAGGGAAGCTGGGGAATCTGTAGGTCCTCAAGGTAGTGGGTGAGCATTATGTTCTGGAAGAGACAGAAATGCTACATTGGAGCCTCACCTGTTATCCAGATTTCCTTTTCTTTCCTTGATAAGCTTTAGAGTACACTCACAGTTTTAGGGGGCAATTTAGTCCCAGGTTCTTTGGTTGCATTTCGGAGACAAGTTTTTAAGTTGTGCCTTATTCCCCTGACAGCTTCCAGAACAGAGCTGTAATACTCTTCATACTCTTCATACTCTTCAGCTTTTTTTTTCTTTTAAGCATTTAGTATTTATTTTCCTTTCTTACCCATGAACACATTTAACATGAATATATTTAAGGGTTCTTCACACAGCAAGGCAGACCATTCTTATAAACAGTCAATGATTTCAGACTATTTTATTCTTCATCCAAAAATACATGCACTTCACATCTGTGTTTTTCCATTTCGCTGTGCGGTATTTCCACCTGCAGGACACAGGGCACTGGCAGCATTGCAGAGCCTGACCTCTTTCTGGCTGATACAGCAAGAAGGTGGTTAGGCTGACAAAACAAAAAGAAAAAAGCAAAACCAAACTGCATTTCTGAGTCTATTTAGCAGGTCAGAGATTTAATGTATATTTAATAAGCAGTTAAAAAGATGGCTTATAACAAATGGATCAGTAAGTACTAACTGATAAAAAGCCCTTTCCACATGAAGCCAAAACATACGTATTTTTTAAAATTACTAGTGTTATCGTGAGTTTTAGAATGTCTGACCTGTATTTTTCTCTATGCTTTTCTTTACACAGTTCATCTCTGATTTCTCTTCTTGCAATGAAATCATAGTCTTTTACCCGTGACAAGTCAGTATAATTATCAGGTTATGAAAACAGACTATTGTAGCTACTTAGAAGAAAATGAAATGGACAAAGAGGAAGAAAAAAAAGAGTTCTGGGTACACGCATGTTGCCAGCAATTATTTAGTCCTCATTTTTATCAGAAAAAAAAACAAAATAACACGATGTTGTCAAGGCTTCTCCAATGTGTGAAAGGTATTCTTTAAATAAATGTGCTCATTCTTACTTCTCTTGAAGTTGTAAATCAAAAATACTATTATATTATTATTTACTGCCTGCTGAGAAACATAAAATAAAGATGAATTTTCACTCTATTCCATCTTTTTGTCACACTGCATATTTTGTATTATAAACAAATAACTCTACAAGCTTTCTGTAAGACTTCATTTCAAGCAGGATACTGAAATACTCATAGTTGAATGGACAACAGCTTTATAGAAATTTACAGATACTGAAAAAATCTGCTTGAGTATCTTGAAAAGATCTGGGAAATATAAATGAATGGTTGTATTCATTTGTTATTTGTGCTGTTTTGCAGAATAAGATCATATTTCAGGAGAAAGGAGGAAAGGAGGCATTTATTGTTGTTTTTATGCTTTCTCAATATATGATGGGCATTTTGAAGAAAATTAGGCTTCTCAATTATTGCAAGAAATATCTGTAACAATTTTACATGTCATTTATTTTTTAGCTGTTTATTTGTGTGTTCAATTGCCTCAGTCTAACTAAGCATGAGCTCGTATATTCAGCACCACAAATATCTGCTTAGTGATCCAGACTTATATACCATACTTATATACTTACATACAATCAACACCCTCTTTACTTCGTTAGTAGGCCTATATGTGGCTGTAGGTACACACCAGGGAAGAGAGGACTCAAGGTGCAGCCCAACATGACCCAAATGCTCAAGTGAGAGAGCAGGGAAGAAAAAGGGATGGCCAGTGAAAACTGTCTGATTTTTTCCAGCCAAACTAGTAGTACTTGGGACTAGCATTATCAAAGGGCAAACACTGGACATGAGCACTCAGTCTGGACATCTGGGCTAAATACTGATCTATGATGAAGACTAGTAAAATTCCCATTAACTATAAAAAATTCAACATGATACTCATAGTTTTCAGAGGATTTTTGTTCTGTTGTGACCATTTATTCCACATTTAGTGGGTAACCAATATGATAGGGGATGTCGCTAAGGAATTTTTGAATGTCAGTGTGAAGACGGGAGCTTCCTTATCAATATGAATGCAAACAAGATCAGAGTTTAAACATACAAGGGTAGGCATAATTTGAGATCTGGTTGTTTTTCTGAATCTATTTGCATCCTCAAGTTGATCTGTTTCTCTTTTAAATTTTTCTCTTTTTAAAATTTTGCAAAATTTTAATTTTTTTCTTATGGATTGCTTCAAGTTAGGTACAACAGTGTTAATTTCAGCCAAAACTCATGAGAAAAAAAAAAAAGAAACTGTAACAAAATAACAACTTGGCTCTTTTGCTCCCTGATTGTTTTTAGCTGAATAGGCTATTTGAAGCAAAAGCAATAGCAGTTGAAGAAATAATAAACAATAATACTCTGAAGATGTACTATGCTTTACATCTTCAAAGTTATACAAATTAGCTAATTAATGCAAACAATTCTTTTAATTCCAGTTCATTGTTACCAATGAACTAATGTTCCAGTTACGCACCAATGAAAGACAGTGTCAACACACAGGCTACCGTCATTGTCGATATGTTCTGTATTAGTGTTAACGAACTAAGACACAGTAGAAAGCAGTAGACCTAAGTGTAAAGTCAGTAGTCTAAAAACTCAAGTTTTGAGGGAGGGGATTTTTTTCAATTTAGACAATAGGAGTCAAAATTTATGAAACAATGAAAATACATCTAGTCTATTAAACTGAACATGAAGACTTGATCCTAATGTTCAGAACACAAATTACTAGTTTGTTAATATTTTTTTCAAGTATCTCTATATGTATCTTTTCTATAAGCTGTACTAGTTCTAACTAGGACCTGAATCTTCAATAACATTTAAGTAAAACATAAGACAGGTTCTACTTTTATTTTCAGCTGAAAATATTCACTTAGTCTTACAGGTTTCCTTACATTCTTGCTTATGTATTAAAGTTTTTAAAGAAAAAAAAATCCACTGTAGTGACTCGGGTTGCTGTATTGTCACTGGATTATGCTTGGTAACGGAGACCACATAAAGTTACTCTTACATAAAATTCGTACTGGTGTGTAGGAGAGTTTGGGGCTGAATTCGCTGATGTACATGAATCTACACAGTTACTCTCTTATATTGATAAGAGTTAGTTACTCTCTTATATTGATAAGAGAACAGCTTCACATTTAAGAGCCAAATTCACAAAAAAGTTCTGCTTTGTATTACTGTGGAGATACAAAGCAAGGATTAAACTGGGTTAACTAGCTAATTAAAGTAATTTTACCCAATAAGTGTGAACTGGGAGACCATGTTGGGCACTTGTGATCATCTAGTTTGACTTTCTGCAACCGCATAGGCTCCAGAATTTGATCAAGTGACTCCTGCATCTGAAACTTTAAGACTGTTTAACGTTTGGTAGAGTAACACGAAGAAGCCAAACTGACTCCTCATGATCTGTGATTACTCATATTATGTTTACTCCCATTACTCATATTGTATTTACCTGTTATGTGGCTGTGCAGTGCTTGCAACTGTGGACTCTCAGACCCAACTTTCAGTTTCAATGTTAGTTTAAAACAGTGATGTCAAAGCTAGAAGTTGTTTTGTAAAATTGCTACCAAGGTAATATCTCTTTTTAGCCTTCTATTTGATAACACTGAGCAAAAGCTATTGTTCACACTGATAGCAGTATTTTTAGAGAGGGAAATAATGGCATCAGAGGGTTTGGTCCTTGCTGAAGGATCTAATTGATACAAATAGCCACAAGATAGCTATGCCATACTCCTTGGTGTCTGTGTGCAAAATCATGCTGCTCCCGAACTGTATAGCTGTGTAGGGCTGTGTCATGTTTTCCACATCCAAAGCAGACGTTATTACCAGTATAACAGACCCATGATAATATGTATTTGAATGTACTGCAGGATTGCAAGTAGTAATGTAAGTCAAAAAGCCACTGAAAACAGAAATATCAGAATCAGTTAGAAATAAATCCTTTAAAAGTTTTCCTGTTGACTAAATTTTGTACAAGTCTTGTGAATCTTCTGTAATCTCCACTATTTGTAATTTCTGTAATGTTTGTTTTTGTTTCGCCAATTGATGGAGGTAAAGACACCAAGGGAAAGAATGGGTTTGTTTCACTATTAATATTAAGGTAATACAGAATGATACATTTAACAAAACAATAAGCTTACTACATGCTCAGTTTTAGCGACAAAATAAACAAGGTAATGCACCTAAGCATTACTATAAGAGAAAGAGATTAAGAAAAAGACACATCACCAATTGCCTAAATGCATTGCCATCATCCAGATCCACAATCACTGGGAAGCCCTTGTTGCAGCGAGGATTTGGAGAACCTTCCTGGCAACTGGGAGGTCTTACACGGTGTGTCCACCCGTGATTGAGGTCTCCAAAGTCACGGCAAGAGGGTCCAGCTTTTGTGGAGCCAAATCAACAAATCTAGATAACTTGCATTTTCTTTGTGAGCGTATGGCATACTTCCTCTATCTCCTATCATTCGGGACCGGGACTTGGCCAGAGCCCAGGCCTTGGATGAGAGGATTCCCTTCAAGGTCAAAAACACTTGAATGAGAGTTTACAAAAGTTATAGCTTAATAAGCCTCCGTGCAGGTTAGCATACACAGTCCAACAGGTCTACATGCAAGTTAGCATAAGCAGTTCTACAGGTGAGTTTTGTGTACCTCTACAAAGGCAGTGCCATATTCATCTGTAAGTCAACAAGGACTGGGGCTGTTGTTCAGGCCCTAGCAGTTCAGTTTTGTAGTTACATGTTAGGCTAAAGAGAGCTTCAGCTGAAAATGTAGCATCTGTTTTGATTTGATATATTGTAACCATTTCTCCAATTGGTGTGCTGAAGATGCTAGTTTAGTTTTACAGAAGAAATAAGGGAATTTAAACCTATATGCTCCTTTCAGTTTTACATGTATATATTGAAGCAAAGTCTTTCATATAAAGGCAGGATCAAAATTTGCATTTTTAAAACCCATCTACTTAGTCTTCCATGATTCTATCTTCTGGAAATGCCACTGCTGGAATTCATGCCTGTTCATGACAGTTTCATTGTGCTTTAAGCCTAGGAACCTAGATATCATTGAGGAACTGAGTACACAGCTCTTAAATCTTTTTATGTTTTTATTTGATTTTATTTCTTCCTGATAGGAGGTTCATTGAAGTCATAAAAACAAATCCCATTGGCTCCAAAGTAACTAGGATCAGGCAGATAGATTTGGTAGTAGGGACATTTTCATATTGAATTGTTTTACTAATGTCTGTAAAATGAACCTGGATACAGTTCTCCCTTCCTTTAACACAACCTGTCAATTTTAAAGTGGCAGAACAGGTTTTCCAATGATGGTAGTTCATTTATAAAATGTTATAAAGTTGATACAGAACATCCCTTAAAGAGAAATTTATTTCTGAACAGATTTGTGTGAAATGCTTGGCTGAGAGATATTTGGTATGTATTCTTTATGATTTCAATACTCACACTTGATACAAGCATAAAATATTCATATACAGGGGGATAAAATAAGTATCCCAAAGTAGTTCTGATATAAAAATACTCACAGAAAGGAAGTAAGATGTAAGCATTGCAAGCTCTCTTTCCTGTTCAACCACATTCCTTTCTAAAAGGATGCAGGTGTTGACCACATGAGAACAGGATTTTTTTTTCTGCTCTATATCTGCAACAAATTTAATACAATGTACATGTGCACATCTGTTATACATGGAAGTATTTCTACTAGAAACTTTAAGGAATGTAAAAAGATAAAAATGTTCAGTTGTTCAGTTAAGAAGGAGAATTGAGGTTGCCTGAAAAAAAAAGACATCAAAGTCTAATGTTTTCAGTGAATGTGATGATCAGTACCAAAATTAGTGAGAAAGTAGGGACATTTTAAGAAGACATTTGTGGAAGGCAGTTTTTGTTCCCTATACCAGCTTCACAGACCTGCCCTGTGGTTCATCTAACTTGATTCCTCAAATCAGAAACCCGATCTTGTAGACAAGTCCAAAGTCAGAGGGCAGGAGGAATCTGAAGGCTTGCTCTTGGTTGCTATTATAAGACCAGACATTTTTTTTTCTGGAAGTCCTCCTTTATTACCTCAATGTACATTGCTTTTATTTTTTGAGGCTTAATTGTCCTGTTAATTTCTTGAAAAATGTATTGTTAATTCCTGGAAAAGATGCACCATAAGCAGGATGGTATCACAAGAAGGACAGGGAATGCTTTTTCTGAGAAATGCAATCCTTCTTACACATGCAGAGCCAATGCCAGAAATGACTTAAAAAATTACAATAGGCCTTTTCACAGACTAGAACTTCAGTGAGAACTCTGCATTTGGTAGGAAATGTTCCTTCATTTCAAATGATTTAGAATCAGATTTGGAGAAGTCATTGTTCAAAAGATTTTCACTAGTTTTGGTATGGTAATCTCTCTGAACATACTATAGTCTGTCTCAAAAAAGGGAAGTGTGTTTTTTTATTTCATGTCAAGAATTACTCCTACTCCGGTAGCACTATCCATAGATGGTTTTCTTTAATCCACAAAATATATTAAAACTAAATAAACAACCTCAAGTCATCTAGTAGAAATGCATGGAAAATAATGGCCAAAGACTTAAAATTGTTTTCCAAATGATTTAAACAAATGAGGATAACACAACAGACATTTCTTTGACCTATGCTGTGAACATACACAGCTGGTTTGCAAGGCATGCTAATAGAATATTCCTTGTAGCTTTCAAGCAGAAAGAGCTCTTTCCTGACCCCAGGTTTTTTACATTTTCCCATTATGTAGATTGACTGTTTTGATAGACTAAGGTGACTGATGATAGCTGAGTCTCAAGGTGGGAATGAATCTGATTGTCTGTGAATTGGTAGAGAAATGAATACTCAAAGCAATTGTCAGTTACATTATTGGCATTGCGTTAGATGAAAATCAAATAAAACTTTGAAGCAGCTAATAATTTTGAGAATGGCTGTTGAATGACAATATCGACAAAATTGAAACGATAAAGAGACAAAAAATACAATGAGGGGAAAATAATAATAAAAAGATGGCTATTGTTTTTCTTATCAGTATCATTTTGATTGCTTAGTTCTGAGAGGAGATGAAATGAAATGATCTCTGTGGCAGTGAAAAAATGTCACAGGCATAAGCTACACATTGAGGTCACACTAAATACAGTGTATCTGTTTTCATAAGGAACTCAATCCCTTTAGGAAAGCTATTGTATCCGTGCTGTATTTCAAGAGGAATCGAGTTAGTTCAGTTAGTTATAAGACTGACAACACGTGTGAAGCAATCCTGACTTAGATACCTAAGCCCCAAAGATAAGATATGAGATACACCCTAGTCTTCAGTGAGCTTGTATATATCATGGTGTATAAGTCAGTGAAGAGTCGTCTCGGCTAATATTGATTCAGACTGATATATCCATATAGTATAGTGCAGATTTATGTAGGATTTCTGATTGAGCTTTAATACATTGGTTTAATAATTGAAAATTTGATTTGATTTAGGAGTAATTAAATCTCCCATTCAGCTGTAGGAGCAGTATGGCTATGTACGTGAGGTAATCACACACTCCCAGTTTAATTTGCCACTGAATTTGAATCAACACCAGCCCTTTAGATAAAGATTCCATCTCAATCTTTTTGAAAGATTACCCTATAGAGAGGCAAATGATCTGTGATTCATAACCCCATCCAGTTCTCTAATTTTTGGAAGGCCAACTGGAAAATTATAATGGGATACTTGATATTGAAAGGCTAGTTAAGGAATTTTATAGTGTTGAGAAAAGCACTGAATGCAATAACAACTGTTTAAAATAAAAGCTATTTTAATTGGCTTACCAAGATATTCTGAAAATACAAGTGAGGCACTACAGTCCTGCAGGGCTTCTATCCAGCAACGGCCTCTTACTCTGTATGTAGTAAGTTAATGAGATTCGAGCTAAATGCTTGTAGTATCCCAGAAACATAGCTTGGATTTAAGAGGAGACAGAAGTACTGTAGCTAATGCTGAAAGCCTGTGTTGCTTTAAGGTTAAGCCATTTGTTAATGAAGAATTTTTACTTGTGAAAATTGCTAGAACTACTGACACATCTGCTAAATAGGGAACAATGTTTACCAGCAGAATGTGCAATTTAATGGTAATAACTGCAATGAATTGCTGTGCACTAGAATATCTTCCAAGTCTTGTATCTTTCATCACACACCTTTTTGTGCTCAGTAATCCCTAAACTTACATAATACAGAGAAAATGGCATTCAAAGTGATCTTTATGAACGTTTTTTGTGTTTCATAGCTTGAAGATAAGAGCTTCTGTCTGCTGTGGAAAGTCTCTGTCAACAGAATCTGCTTGATCAAAGCATCCTTTGTCAGTTATTAGTAGAAGGAGTGAAAATCCACTAAATTGTGATTCTCTGTTATCTGTAGCATTTTCAGCTTGCAGCTTTTGCAATTTTCATGCTTTCCAAATTGTAACAATAGTTTAACATTTCAAATATGTTTTTGGCATGCAGCTAGGAGAGTAAGAGGAGAAGTATTTGTTTCTTTTCTTTGGAGAATAATTGAGGGTTTTTTCCCTCCTGCAACATATTTTTTGCTGTTTCAGTTTTGTGCTGTTGTTCATCACTTTTGGACTCCTTGCACATGTAGATTTGAGTTGTAAGCCAGAATAGCTGAATGGGTTCCTGCTTTGCCTCTCTTCGAAGCTAAGCCAGTTACATGCAGGATGCTAGCCAAAATAAGGTAAGAAAAGCTGACACTAAATCGCTCTTTCATTGCAGAAAGAAATGGCTTAGATAAAATTGCAAGACACAAGGACAATAAGATATGAGATAACTTTGGGTTCTCTTTTGTCCACCTACTCATGTAAAGGTGACTTTCCTGTATGCACTCTCTTATCTTTCCAAGTTATTCATTCTTCATTTTAAAAATCATAATATATTGTATTTCTCCCTTACTGTTTCCAATATCTTTAAACAATTGAATCCCTCAAGTGACTGACTTCCTCCACTATGCCTCATTAAGTAATTGAGTTAAATTGATTCAAAATAAAGTGACACATTTTATTTCACAATGATTAGTTTGAATCAACATTTCCCTTTTTTTGCATTTCCTCTTCATCACAGGCTTTCTCTGTCTAATGTGCCCAGAGTTCTTTTATTGTCTTTAGCAAGGCAAGCAATGAGTATAAACATTATTCAGATATATCTACTAAGAATACTCTGTTAGAACTTTTGTGCTCCTATATGATGATTAGAGCTGTTTTTAAAATCCTACTTCTACTGCACTAAAGAAAAAAATCTCCATTCAAATTAAAAAAAAAAAAAAAAAGCTAGGAAGGGTTTTTAAAAAATGCAGTAACTCAAAAAATATTTCTTGTAAAATCAAATCATACTTTATGACTCTTCTCAAAAGACATCTACCAAGTTATAACAAACTTACCCTTATTTTTAGTGGGTTAATCAAAACATACGAGGGAAAATAGAAAAAGTATTCAGTTTTCCCTTTGAAAAAAAATAGAAAGAATAGTGACCAAAGTAAGAAAAAAATTTTGTTTGATGGCATTTCATGAAAAATGGTTTTGACACAAAGCTTTCAATCAAGTCTTTTTGTAATGTCTTTCTTTATGTTTATGATTCATTGATTAACACTTTAAATCATTGCGAGCTTCAACCTGAACTAAGAGGACAAAATGACTGAAAATGTCTGAAAATGGGTGGATTACTGGGAACAGATTCCAAATGAATCCCTGAACTCCAGTGTTCTATTAGCATATCAGTTATATTATTCCTGACATGAAATTGCACAAGATGACACTGTTAAGGAAATAAATAACAAGCCTGAAATCTATGCAACTGTGACACATCCTCTTCAGATAGCTGCTAACAACAGCAGGTTCCTTTACTAATAGGAAAAGTGTATTTCTAAAATGTCAGTGATTGCAATCAGATTTTCTTTGAATCTATTTGCTTAATATAGCAATAAGGAAAAAAGACACGAGGAGGGTGGGGGGAGAAGATCTGCTTGTTTTTTTTCCCTTTGGTCTGAACTTATCCCAGTATCATTATAAAAATGTCAATGCTTCATTGTCTGATTAATATTCCAGTACTTTTTGTTGGAGGATAGTCTGGACTTCTACACTGTACTATGGCTAATGATCTATTTCTGGTCTTGATATTGTTGGAAGATTGCTATTTATAACTTCTCACAGGCACAACACATGCATCTTAAAGAACATTACTGGGGGAGGAGAGGAGAGAATGCTACTGATGTCAAAGCTTTAATACAATAAAATACAAGACTACTCCAGTCACCAAGACAAAAGTAATATAACAGTATGCAAATTAAAGCAATTCAGAACTTTCTGAAATGCATAATTATTGTCTATGTTATGATTTTCCTTTCTTATATTTTGTTTTTTCCCACCTTTTTGGAGGTTAGATACTGAAGATCTTTAAATTCAAGAGACTATATACATGTAAAAATATTCATAAGCCTACAATTTGGGTCAAAATTAAGTGATTGTTTTTTCCTGAATTAAATTCATATCCATCAGTGCTAAATCTAACAAAGTAATTTTATTATAAACTAGTGTAAAGGAGTACAGAATATATTCTAGAATCCATACTGTATTTTGAAAGATATTGGAAGAACTTTTTAATAGTTACTTCATATACCTATTTATGAGTAGTGGTTAAAACCATGAATAACTTCAACTGGTTTTTGCTCTGTATTGGAGGTTTCTTTAAATTAAAAGCATTTATCCAAAGACAGAATTTTGCTAAATATTTGTTTTCATATTCATATGATCTAGTTTTATTCTGGTGTAGTAGCACTGATAATTAAGAGATTCAGTGTAGTTAGTTAGAACAGTTGCTTTAAACATATCTTTTATTCATTAAAGAGAAAGAAAATCAAGAAGAAATCAAGAAGAGTTGATAAAGAAGTCAATAATCATTCAGTATAATGATTGATAAGCATATCAAGTATCAATTAAAGGTTCTCATATTCATTTGCATAAGGCGAATGTACTCATTTGGGGTGAAATTTTACATACATGATGTCAGCCATATTATCTCAGAAGTCTCATTCTATTTTAGATGTCATATAAAGAAGTGCTAAATCTTGATCCTAGATAAGGTCCTAAAGGCTCTAGCATCTCTCCAGACATCTGTGCTGTCCAGAGAGAGAGAAAAAAGAAGCATATCAAAATTTAAAATACAAAATACGTATATTTAGAGATAGGGGGAAGTAGAAAAATTGTGATAAGAATGCTGCACAGAGAATGTTGCAGGAATTCCCGATGCTAGTCAGGAAGACCGTTGCTCCTTGCTTAGTGCAGTTTTTGGGTAGCTAGATCCCTTTCCCTGGAACACTGAGAACTGAACACTGAACTGGTCATCCTATAATCCCAGCAGATTATGCTGCCTCTGTGATGAGTCTTGGAGTAAAACAAAGCAGAAGCTAGCACAAGGGAGACAGAAATTTTAATTGTGTAATTATTTTAATTCTGTAATTATTGTTGTGTGAGCAGGTGTTATGTGAGCTCCAACCACACTTCAAAGTGGACTGGTGCTGAAACATGCCCCACAACAAAGACAAAAGTCACCTTTGGCTCTAGCCATGTAAGTCTGCGACTCTTGAATGCATGTCTTTCCCTTTTGCATGTGTCCTATGACCACTGCTATTACTGATGCCACTTCTGTCCTCTGTACTCCTGTGTTGTGTGGAAGTTCTTCATTTGAACAGAACAAACCTTAAAGGGCAATTGCCCTGAGGATAATAGATTTATGCAGTGCCAGCAGGACAAACATGAAATATGAAAGCAATGGTGACACAATAAACTCGTGTTGGATGAAAGCTGTAGAGGCAGATTGCCCTTAGGACAAGGACATACATTTCCAAAGTGGCATACTTCCTAAATGAGATGATAAAAAAATTAACAAACCATTCAGGAAAATAAGTATGAGAGGCAGGAAGATATGTTTGGTGGTGTAACTGAGATAAAGAGTAGGACACTCACATAGTCTCTTTCTGAGCACGATGAAATAGAGAATAAGAAATTTCTGAGTGATTAAGTCATGGAACATGTTTGGGAGCTTGATATGGTCAGAAGGATTTACAAACTCTGAGTCACAAAATGATATTGCAGTGGTTGAAGTCTCTAATTCTAGTAATGTAGGGCTACACCTGGTCATCTAAGCCATTTTTTTCTGTAGGAGGTAGAATCACTCATCCCCAGGTTACCCTGGGGAAACATTTGTTTGTCTTAAAAATGTCCACTGAAAGGAATTCATTCCACATCCCCACTGGGTAGCTGCTAAGGCTTTAATTGCTGTCATTTATTACTTTCATAAGGACTTTTACTCATACTTGAGCGTTACCTGATAGAGAAAAAAATAGTCTTCAGTAGTGTTTTAAGAAACATCATATAGCAATGATATAGGAAATAATCTTAAATTAATATGCAAATATATGACGATTCACTATCTTCTTCCATAAAATAATCTGCAATCTCTACATGGAGCTTGTTTCTTATACTTAGTCTTTGTAAGACGCTAAGTGAACAAGACAAGATTCTGTTCCAGCCTTCTTTCAGGATACTAGGTAAGGGATTCTTGTCTTCTAGCATAAGGTCACTCTGCTTCAAACATACAAGACATAAAGCTTTGTAATAGCAACCCACTCCACTCTTTGATCAAAAACAGTGGTCTGATAGGGAAAGGCTTGTTCTTCATTCTCCAAGTGACTTCATTAACCTCCTTCTTACCTATACCTACATGGAAATTCCAAAGGATAAGAAATGTTGCCATTCCTTAATTATACAGAGAGTAACCAGTGTTTCTTTTTGTCTTTTGGTTCCTGCCTTGAAAAATGCAATGCCTGTCTAATATTTTATGAACATTCATCTGACTCAAGCTATATAATCAGAAGGGGAAGAAATTTTCTGTGAAAATTAATTCATTAAGACTCAAAAGCAGATACAATGAACCTTGTTCTAATCTTTAAATGCTGAAAAGTGTCTTTCGCTTTATATAGAACATAGCTACTAGGAAGATTAATCAGAAAGACTAAAAATAGTGTTCAATGTTTTCTGTCTGTTGAAATTGGTGGTAGGATAAATGGCTGTATTATATGAAAAATAATATTTAGTTAGAAAGTTTCATGTCATGAAAAAAGAAGAAAAATGCTGACAATACTCTTCCAGAACTATATGTATTTTTTCACCTGATATGAAATATGCTTCTTGTCCCTTGAATCTGTCCACTACAGAACCTTATCGGATACACTAGATAGAATTTCTCCATAAACATGCCAGTGTTTGCGTTATCAGGGAAAAATATCTACACAGTAAAACCATTTTACATGCATTCTTTATTAAAAAAAAACCCCTTTGTTTTTGTCAGTTTATAAGTAAAATCCGTGAATTATACAAATTTTAGTAAACTCTACTCTGCAATCTGTATTTCCAAAACTAGTCCAATGAAGATTTGTTATAGATACTGCAAGTATGATCACTTGCATAAGGGTTGCTTGCAGTTGATTTCAAGATAGGAGTTTTGCACCCTTTATTAATATTCAGAATTAAATGCTTCAAGATGTGTTTTCTTTTTCATTCATATACACATACATATAAGGCAAGACAAAGTAATGTGTAAATTTTTCCTCAATGCTCATAGAAACTAAACAATTCAGATATGAAAGAGTGCTGAATTGAAATTTAAGGAAAGAGATGGAACAAGCTTTTTTTTTTTTCTTTTTTTTTTAATTTTTTTTTCCTTTTTTTTTTCAAGACCTCTCTGCTATAGACAGACCCCATGGTAAGAACTCAGACCTCAATTTGACAGACACATAATCCTAACCTAGAAGCTGATCTCTTCAAATAGTCATTATGCCATGACACAAATCATTTATTGGTTAAATCTGTTCAACAAATCAAAAAAAAAATGCAATATATGGCTCTCCCTGTCTCTAGAAACCTTATCTGAGAAATAAAAGTCCAAGTTCTTCAAGAGTAAAAACAAACTAATAGTCTTTCTCACTGCTAAAGTAAAAGGAAATTTCTTCACCTCACTTCCTCAAATGAATACCACCACCCCACCCTAAATCTGAAGTCATTCTGTCCGGAATGGAAACTTAGTCTGAAGTTTGCTACAAAGCCTTGACACTTCTGAATGTCAATATGGCCTACATTTCTTTTTTTCCCAATAGTATTTCTCTGATTAAAGGCAAGAGTTTTAGAGCCATGTCTTATACTCGTGTGTAAGCTTTTCTGGCACCATGAGGTACCAACTTCAGCGAGGTTTCCTGGCATGACCATGATTCCTTCAGTGATGATAATGATGTTCAGTGGTAGCTCTCAGGCTAAGGGACATCTCCCCTTGTTTTCTTCTCCCATCTGTTCTGAGCTTGAGATTGTCCCTGGTGCGAGGTGGCAACATATTGCCAAGTGCGAAGCAAACAGAAACTGTTCTCTGACTCCAGCACGTAAAACAGCTGATCTAATAAATTGGTGTCAGGCAGCTGGTTAATTGGGGAAGGTGTTACCAGGCACAGTTTATGGCAGAACATACAAAACATAACAGAGCTGAAAAGAACTGCTAACAAGCACATGCAGCTGAGCGTGGCTTCGTTTTTTCTCTGCCCCTATGAGGGCAATACAAGAGCAATTAATTGGTGTCCCAGTTGCCCTCTCTTGGAGATGTCCAGAAGGTGCAAGCATTATTTGTCCCTGTTAGCATGAAATAAAAGCCCATTTGATGGTACAAACTCTATAAAGTAAAGCTCTAGCAGTTTGTTAGCTGTCCTTCAAATCCTTCCAGGCTTACATATCTAAGTATACGCAGTTTAAATCTCCAAATCAATAAACAAGTGGAAAAAAAAGTCAGCTGATGTTTGACAACAAGATAATACAAGTTGTATGACTTCTTTCAGCCTGGCCAATTATTACGAAGGCCAGGGATTATTTAACACACTTAAGAGTTGTTAATTTTCATAGCAGTAGCTTGCAGACAGCCTAATTTAAAACAGACTGCTGTTGTGCCGTTACTTTGGATAATCTCTCTGTTAGATGCTCTGAATTTCCAGACAAGTTCATTAAACACAAACAGATAGAACTGCAGAATTTACATGAGCAAAATATTGCCAAACAGCTGTTGGCGTTTGCTGTATTGGGCCATGCTAATGCTGTACTCTTCTTTTGTTTGCATATCACCCTATGTTATCTGGTGTTATGCTAATTGATGCTATATATAGTATGTGATTACATGCTATATGAGCTTAAATTATGTTATCTTTTTTTTCTTAATATAAAATTTTAAAAGTAGCCATTGCTTCTTATGCTTTCAAGTATTATCCAGAATGGAACAAAATGAATGCAAAGATGATGAACTTATGATGAAATAACCAGGACTCTAATGCTGCACACATCAGGGGCTGACCCAGAAACTGATTCAGTCTTGTTTGTAAATAATTATGCAACATATTCCTGTTCAGCTCACAATCATGAAGTAAAATTAGCTGAAAAAGAAAGTGAATCTGCATACTAATAACATGTTAATAATCTCGAGAAATGTTTATCCTGCTTTTAATTAGAATCTAAAAAGCCTGACTTCCTTAAAATATGTTTAATGGGGTGTTAACTGAGTAGCAAGATAAAATGAAAGTGTGTGGTAAAAGGTAGTTTGATTTCTAGGTGGAATGCAGCTGTTATTTGGAAAGAACATTTGATGCATAGTAAGAAAGGTATTGCAAAGAAAAAAAAAATAGTAAGGAAGATATCTGAGAGAAAAGGGTTATTTTTGACATATTTATGAGATTCACAAATTCTTTTGGTGGCGATGTTGGGGTAGAAGGATTCAGAAGTAAGTGATTGAGATGATGATTGAGTTTATATACTATAAAAGCCCCTCCAGATTTTTTTTTCTACATTTTGACTGCAATATTTATTCTTTGTTTAGACATTGATTACCAAGCACACACTTTTTTATGCACATAGAAAAAGTTCCAGAGAAAAATTTGCCTGTCACTACCAACCTGAAAAGTAATGATCAAATTCAGTGTTGAAAGAATCACAGGAAATATTTGCTAAGGGCAAACTGATCACATATGATAGCATTTTGATCTTTTCAAAATGTCTATAATATATACAACCCCAGATCCTTTCAAAAAAGAGCAGAATAGAAGAGAATAAAGTGGAAGAAACAAAAGTTTGTATTCATCTTCCACAAACTTTAGAGCCGAACTATTCATTATGAGTTTTTAAACTTATGCAGTTATGGTCAGACTTCTTAATTATAAATGGCATTCATATATTTTCACTAATTGGAAATAATAACAAATTCTCTGTGTATATATATACATATCATACGTATTTACATCTATGCATATATGCTATAACATGCATACTTACATACACACACATACGCTATAACATACATACACATATACACACACATGTAGGAACATATATTGTCATTATGAAAGAAAAAGATTTTTACCTTTTCATTTAAACAGAGATTTAAGGAAGGATCAAACTTGAATACTGGAACTAGTTTAAAGGCCATACAAAATTTACTGCAACTGTGTTTTGAGATGAGATAGAATAGCTAAAAATATGGTAAATTGCTTAAATTTAAAAGGTAGCTTCAGAGTCCATGAATGTAGGAAATTAAGACCTCATTTCCTTAGAAGAGTGATGTAAATAACTGATCTTTCAAGTTGGAAGCCAAAATGAAAAAGCTGAAAATAAAGCATCTTGAACAAATGAATTTAATATTTTGGATTGAAATGAAAAAAAAATCAGATATCATTATAATATCCTTAAGAAATTCTCTTTTCCAAATAAAACCATCATACCAATTTTATGAGAATTTTTGCTGGATAACAAACATGAAATTCCCATTTGAGTCGGTAATTTATGATCAATATGTGATCAGTTTATTTACCTTAAGTTATGCAGCCTACCTTTCTGTGATTTCTCTATTTCTTTTATCCAGAAATATTGCTTGGAATCAGACTGAACAGTGTGCTTCTGCAAAGGTAAAACTGAATCTTTAGGAGAATTAATACATTTATTTCTACTTATATTCAAAAGTTGCATTCAGCTTGAGGAACAGTAGGTTTAGAAATCTGAGGGAATTTTTGGACATGAAGTTTTAAGTCAGGACTTTGACTTGAATCCATTACACCAGAGGAAAAGTTAGGGGTGAAATTCACAGTGCTAATAAAAATTCTTAATAAAGTGAATCTAGAATAAGCTCTTAGGTCATCCTACTCTCAAGCCATCAAAAAGCATTGACAATTGTAGCACTTTTCAGTGCACTTTTCAACAATCTTTGTAATAACACTCAGAGGATCTCTGACCTTATCAAATCTGGGTAACAGCTTGAAGGGGAAATGACTTAAGAACTACATTTGGTCTGTAATTTTCCAAGAGATATTTTTTGAGTTTCTTTTTTTCTTAATGAAAAAAAGTGTAATTACTAGAAGAAATCAGTATAATAAAAAGACTTGAATAAATTCCTGTCAAAACAGATGTACGTCTTCATCTGTAAGCTGGTATCTTTTGTAATCCTGTGTGGAGACCAAGCCTGACAGTGACACTACTGACAGAAGTGATTTTGCGCTTTAAATAAAACTTCCGGTCACACCTATGAGCAACTACTGCATTTTACTGCCTTAATTTCAAACTTGTTGTCTCTAGGATCTTTTGTTTCCTCTTGATAAGAGTAAACTCCTGAGAAGTAACAGTTGAGAGTACTGGGAGCCTATAGGAAAGTAGGAAAGTGTACCTATAGGAAAGTAAAAGGATTGATCTGATTTCACTTACTTATCGCAGAAAGATTTTAAATAATATTGTCTTAAACAGAGCATGCCCTTTTTCAAATGATTATTCTTAAAGTGATCTGATGGTCTTTATCACATTCTCCTTTGTCTTTACACGCAGAAGAAACCAGGAGTGCATCCAGGAGGAAGAGAAAGTTACAACGTTTTGTCCCTTTCCTCTCTCGTGTCTTTAATTCTTTTGAATTAGTGTTTGAATTGTTTACCCAGTGTTTGGAAGATGTTACAGGAAAGTAAACTGGCTCAGATTCACTTTGGATAAAACAACATGAATTTGGCTGTAGGAGATCTGATATACCTGCCTCTTTCTGTTCTTTGTTATTTGTGTAGATATGTAGGGCTTCAGTTAAAGCTACTGTTGAATGACCAGCTTTCAGTAGTAGTCGGGTTAACCTTCGTCTCAGCAAGAGGGGCACACGTC
>VWPW01022561.1:0-15263 GCA_013389825.1 Crypturellus undulatus
ATACCGCCAAGGCTCCCACATTGCCCCAGAGGCATTTCTTCTAAAATTCCCTTCATAATCCACTTACTATCTTTGATTTCAAAGATTCCTGTTGGACTAGAAAATTTCTGCCCACTTCTTGAGATATTACCAACAAGAACTGCGGGCATATTGAGGAGCAGGGTCTCTAGAGGTGGCAAAATCCAGGACCTTCATTTCGAGTTAAACGCCACTTATAGAGCTTCTGAGTTCAGAGCAGCCCCCGCCCTGTCCAGCAGCACGCGGAGCCCAGCAACCCACCCAGCCAATCAGTCAGGTGATCCCGCGTCGACTAAGGCTTCCCGGTCATGCGCTGGCCACGTGGCTGCAGCTCTGCCTCTCCTGCTCAGCCCCCATCTGCCGAGAGGACACTGCCCCTCATCGGCCCCAAGCTGACTGCAACAAGGAACAGCTAGTATTTCTTGTCAAATAAGAAACTCTTATGTGAGAAGCCATTTGTAACTTCTCTGAGTTTAATACTCTAAGTATTGAACATTACTCGAGTCATACTCCAACACACAGACTCCTGCAGCTCTGTGACACCTTCGCATCATGTCTGTGGTCTGCGTCACCACACAGCACCGCCTCTCACCACACAGTTTCCCGGTTCCTCCCGCTGTTGTGGCTGCCTGAGGCCACGTCGACCACTGCACACACGGTACTTCGTGATGTTTCTTCTCCAGATGACTATAAACATGTCCATATTTTGGGTAGCAGGACACGGCTGGCTTTCACAAGCCTGTGTGTTGCTCATAGGCATTCCCTGCTTCTGCTGTCACTGAGGAGCAATCCACAAAAACCTTTCCCTGACCCTGCAAGTGTACATCGTGTTTGAACTGAAAAACTGCAGAGCATCAAAGCAGGTTGGCGCAGCTTATATCAGACATAGGCTCCCTCAAAGGCTGATTTGACATGTCACCGAGCAAGGCACACTATCAAAGAGCTCCTCTGCTCATTTTTGAGAGCAAGACAGAAGAGCACCTGAAAGCAGCCTAGAAATTCAAGGCACCCTTTCCTCTCCCTCTGCAAACACAACTGGTTAAAGAAGCCAACTCCAGCCATTGCGTTATCTAATAATGCAAACTGCAAAAGTGAAAACTGCCTAGCGGGGGAGTTCAAGTGCTGTAAGAACTCCAACAATTTTTGCTTTCCAGCATTACCCTTTAACAGTCATCTAATATGAGCTCTAATATGAGCTCCCATGCACATGCATGCCTCAAAACAGATGTGCTTCTCAAATGGCTTGCTTTCTAAAGTTGTGGGTCCAAGAAAGCAATGGATAAATAGTATAGTTTAAAGGGAGTATGACACAGTTTAGAGCTTGGAAACACCACTAAAAATTGCTTCAAATTGGCAGACAATTTGCTTCAAATTGTATATGTATATATACACACACACGCATATAACCTGACCATATATCTACAAATATCAGCAACTTCAGTATGAGCACAGCGTTCAGTTTTCCCCTTTTTGAAGTGTCCCACTTTTCTGTCCTACTCATTCTGCTCAGCACAAGTTTTTTTTTTTTTTTTTATAACAATCATAGAGTTATTTGTTGTCATTTTAATTTTCTCTTGAATTACTTTCAGTGTGACCTGCTCACAGCGGGATCTTGGCTTTTTCATTTGTCTGTAAAATGCCAACAACAGTGCTTGAACTGCCTACACTGTATATTTCAAGATACACAAACCCTGAATATAGGAGTTGGTTATTCTGAAGGAATGTTTTGTATGATTAATATGCCACAATGTCCAGATCATGTATTAAAGTTTTGTAAGGTAAAGATTTAGTCCACTGAGATTATTTAGCCAGGGTATAAATGGAATGTGACATTAGATTTATTTTTCTTTATAGAACTTATTTACCCAATTAAGTTCTGATTTGATGCAGTCAATTGTTCTAAGACAGGACTTTGATCTTCTATTTTTCAAATAGAGATGAGGATCCAACACACAAAGAGACCAAGTGAATTGCCTGAGATGAATGGTAGCCAACAATTAAACTTACAACCATTCTGGCTTCTGGGCTACAGACACTACCAAAACTCTGGTACAATACAGATCTGAACAATGTTCTGCAAAACAGAATTCAATCTGAGTATTTGCAGAGAGAAGAAACTCGAGCAGATTTTAACTAGTAAGTTACATTCCAAAGTTTAGTAAGCATTTATCTTTTTTTTCAATTGTACAAAAAATTCGGAGCCAAGTTCTTCCCCCAACTGTGCTGAAATATATTATCAATAAGATGCAATTCAGTTTTTGAAAAAAGATTTTATACAGGATGGTTGGTGGCAGGCCAATTCTTAAATCCACATACATAAAGAATATCCTAATATGGATGATGCATCTTTAAGTACTTTATCCTATTCACCATCTGAGTCCATACCTGGAAAAGAATGAGGTGACATCCTTTTCCAGTCACTTACTTGCACCATACTTGCCAGTCTCTTAAAAGCACAACTGAAAATCCCCCACATGTACAGGTTATGACCTTCTCCGGAGGCCTTCTCAAACATCCTCGTGCTCCTGCATCTAGACCACATCTGCTTTTCCTGTGTGCCAGACCTTACCTTCATCTTTACCCGCTTCTCTCCTGTCCCATGGTAGCTCTGTGTCCTGCTTTATTGTCTCTGCAACCTTCTCCACCCATCCTGATTCTCTCAACTCTTAGTAGCTTGATCTCTAACCTCTAATGTCACGTCCTACCCTCCATTCATTCAAACCTCTCCTCTGCAGAAGTCTTCACTTGAGCTTGTCAGTGTTCAAACACTGCTGCACAGGCAGTCACTGTAGAGAAAAGGAAAAAAACCTAAAAACTGTTGCTGACCCCAGCCATGAACTGTGGGACACACATCCATAGTATCCTCTTGCCCTGTGATTTATTCTTTTAAAGCTGTATTCTCCAAAACGAAGCATGGCATCCCTTGCTAACTATAAAAGAGCATATATGGCCTAAAAAGTGTTTGGTGTGTTTGGTGGAGGAGGGTCACTCACACTATATCCTTTTCACAACATGAAAGGACACCCACCCGAAGTGGGTGCAGAGCCTCTTTCCTTATGGTGGTAGAAGTGGGGTTGACAAGCCACAGCACATGAGAAATGGGTAACCTCCTGACTTGTCTCTCCTCAACAGAAATGCCTTACATTGCCCCTCTCCTCCAGCCCTGGACACTATGGATAACCATGTCAGGTGCATGGCATTTCACATCTCCCTACACAGAGGCAATGCTACTGCCCAGTCAGAGAGGGCACAGCAGGTGAAAGGGCTGCTCATTCCTCAGCAAAAGCTGTCATTCCTCAGCACTCGCACCTCCTTCCCACCCCCAGAACTGGTAGTCCCTGCTCTCCCTCCTCCAACTCGTGTCACTCCCTACCAACGCACCCATCTTGCAGGGCACCTGCTTTCTGACAGCTTCCAGTGACTCCAAGAGGTTGGCGTGGCCTCCAGATCCTCCTCACCCATTGGTTTTAGGGAAAAAGAGCACAGCAGCAGAAATCACTCTGCAACGCTTCCCCTGTACACAGCCAGCTGCAGCAGAACAGAAAAAACAATGCAATAGCAAAACACAAACAAAAATACCCCCCCAAGGCAGACATTTCCTGACACGTGCTAAGCAGCTGTGCACAGCTGCTCTACCAGCAACTGAACACTAAAAACCCCTATGTATTATACTATGTGCTATATTATGCAGGAGTGGAAAGATGTGAATCAGGGTAGCACCAATCCTGCCGTGCTTCTCCTGTCAAAAGAATCCATGAAGCAGCCAGCAGGTGCCAATGTCCTCTGCTCCCTCTCTCCCATCTGGTTCAGTGCATCTCTCTGATCTTCTGCGATGAGAAAGAATAAAGGGAGATTTGATATTAACAGGTGGAGATTTAAAAACTGAAGAGGATGCACATAATACAAATGCTCTAGGCATTTCTTCAGGTCAGGAATTCAATAAAATCAAAGAAAAAATAGTATTTTGAGAAGGCACTCAAAAACATGCCAGCCTACTGCAATGAATGATGATACACATTTTGGAAGAGATACTAATGTGTCACATTACGGCCTACTGCAGTTACTAGCAGATAGTCAGTAGGTGCTCAACACCTGACAGTCCACTGCAGCCCCAGCAGACACAGTGCTCGGTTGTTCAGACTTTCTGCAAATATTGCACAGCTTCTTCTTTTGACTGGACTACATTTTCTCATGCAACATCCTTGGTCCCCATGTGCCTTCTGGGCTAACTGGGCAAAAAGGGTAAGTGCCCCCTCAACCCACCACAACGTAGTAGAGACACATCTTAAGTTCTAGCACCGAAAAATAGTTCCAAAGAGAATGCTGACAACACGGCTTCATGGTGAAGTTTTATTTCAATATTATGCAATTGCATAAGTATAAATAATTGTGTTCAATATACAACAGTTATGCCATCCATAAGGAGTTTCTTAGAGAATATAAGACAGCAAACACTTTATTGCACAGACCCTAACTTTTTTTTTTTTTGTAAGCTGAGAAATCTACAGCAGGAAGTCTACAAAGGAATACATCAGATCTACAATCACAGAAAGACTGACTAAGAAGCACACAGGTAGGAGGTTCTCTAACAGCTCACTGATAAGGTAAACATCAACAAACAGGTACTACATAAACACACGCTTAAGCACCGTTACACTTCCATAATGCAAAAAAAAAAAAACTTATTTGTCAGAAGTGATAAGGAACTATACAAAAGTATACATAAATGTATGCTGTAAACAAATAGCTAGATGTGCTTTAAAGGAAATGAGGATAGTTTAAAAAAACCCAGAAGACTGTAAACAAGGAAATACCTCCCAGACAGAAATGTTATGATACTGAAGTGCATTAGCCTTTGTTTGTAATAACTGCCAAAGCACAGATGAACTGTAAATGTTGAGACCATTTCTCTTCAAAACTGCTCAGAAGTATTTTCTGTCACTCACTAGCTCCTCTGTGAACACATGAAAGGTAGTACAAATGTTCTAGTGCCACATGAAAACTCAGGACTTGTTTGGGATTTTATCTTTCTGTGACAGGCTAGTTATAATCCAACTCAGCTAATCACTGTAATAAAGCCTTCCCCCGGGGAGAAATCTGTACACTGTCAGCTGTCATGCAAACCTCC
This sequence comes from Crypturellus undulatus, assembly GCA_013389825.1. NCBI lineage: Eukaryota > Metazoa > Chordata > Aves > Tinamiformes > Tinamidae > Crypturellus > Crypturellus undulatus. Next base: position 5,147 of record VWPW01022561.1, read on the forward strand.
AAGTCAAGATTACGCTGTGCTTTTACGAACAATTGTATAGCTTTTGAGACAGAAAGACAATCCATAAGTCCCAATGAAACAGGGAGGGGCTTAGCCCTAGTGTGGATACAAATAACAGAAATAAGCAAAAATATCATCTTCTTTATCCCGCTCATTTAAAAACACTCACCCACAAAGATATTTTGTAGTGGTCCTGTACATGTTTCAAATTTTACCTTTCATCCTTCAAAACAAACTGAATACCTCCACACTAAAACGATCAAAGTCTACACGTTCCACAGTATACAAAATTTAAATAAGGCTTAACAAAAGTAAAAATACAGTCACACTCTAGCACCAAATAGCTCCAACAGGTTCCTTTGTTACAAAAAATGCTTCTCTTAATTACAGTATTTACTTTTTTGCATGCAAATAAAAAGATTACATTATGAAACATATGGAGCTACTCAATGCATTTAGAAATGAATGTGAAACCCAGAATTACTTGCTAAAAACAGCAAGCTAAGTCTACAACACAAGACCCCAGCTATGTATTAAAATGTATCGGATGCCCTGAACTTCTCTGAGGATATGATACTGAAATTGTCTTTTTTTTCCCCTCCTCCTCTTTACCGCAATTCATAAAATAGAAAAAAAAAAAAAGCCACAGCTGCATGAAGCTAGTTATGCAAGCCTGTATTTCATAATAATACACACTCTCTAAATTGACTAAAAAACAGGGATGGATAAAGTACTGCAAGTCATGTGCTTATACTTGTGCCTCACACTGTAAAGGCCTGAACTGTAAAAAGGTCAAGGAAATCAAGAGAGGGTTGCAGCAGAAACTAAGCACACAGCATGTGCTCTAAAATCTCAGCCTTGTCTGAGGTGAAGGTCACATAACACACTCCCAACGGACAAGACAAGAACAACCATTTCACCAGAAAACACTACTCTTCTTGGGATGTGGTGATGATGGAGGGGTCCTCCCCTAGCTTTAATTATACCTATTTTAAGAGATGAGTTTTATGCAGTAGGGAGATGCAGTTAGATCTCTTCTTAGATCTGGTGAAGCAGTTAGCCAGACTCAAATCAAAATCTGATTATTAAAAATACATGTAAAAACTCACAATAAGTCCTATTTTTTTGGCAACTATAGCTAGGATTTTTAGTAAGTAAAAATGTGGCATATTTTTGTTTTCCAGTCAGATCAATGTTTGTGCAGGTATGAGTTTTAGTAATTTCCATATTTGACTGGCAAATAAGTGGCAAAGCAACTATCTTAAAAGAGGAGAGTAAACAATGCCATCAGCAGCAAGGTATATATGCTACATTCAAACCCCAAACACATCACTAGGTATTTACAGAGGAAATCTTTTCTTCAACAGTTCTCAGCTGTAAAGGTATTTTTATACAAATACTATATGGTAACAGTTTTACCAGTTACATTTGGGAAGGTATTTGGGAAAAAAAAAACTCATTCATCTTGCTTCAGTGACATGAAAGCTTTGCTGCACAAGGACACCACACAGTGCTGGTTTGAAGGTAGTCAAAACACACTGACATGTTTTCAGCTAGTCTTGAAGTTCCATCTACCAGGTACTAGAGTCAAGAGGACTTTTTGTGAGAACTGCTCCACAGAGTGTCCTTTCCTTGCTGCTGCCAGGCCGAGTCTTTGTCGCTGGAAAGTGCGTTGGGGCGATCAGGTGTGGTTGCTGACCTGGGTAGATCTTTACCTGTGTTCAGTTTTCTTGAAGCAGAAGGCTGAGCCTGTATGGCATCTTTTCCCTTTTTACATCCACAGTGCTAACAGAAAAAGACTTATCTTGATTTTCAGGTTTCCCCCCAAGGTTTGAAGTAGCCTGGTGAGTTTCGACTGCAACAGCAGCACTGTGCAAGGTCATCAGCGAAATACTTTTGGTCATTTCCATCTTACCACTTCCTATAGAAGAGGTGCTTTTCTTACTCAGTTCCTTGCAGATGCCTGCAGGAGGCTCAGGTGAGGCTGCTTTAGCCTTTGCTGAAGCTGCGTGGCTCTTGGCTGAGGACAAGGCAGTTGCTTCTTGTCTGCACTCAGGGAAATTGGCTGAAGGAGTCATTAGCTTTCCTGGTGCTGTAGCCACACAAGAGCTCTGCCCCGTGGCAGCCGAAGATTGCTTGGTTGCCGTGTGCTTGTTCACATCCTCTGACTGTTTTTGATTAACATGTCCTTTCCCTTTTGAATCTTGAGAGCTTTTGCTACTTGTGTTTACTTTTTCTGCTCCTTTCCCTCTGGCATCACAGCTTGTGAGGCAAAGGGTAGGTTCTACTTTCCCACTGTCGCATTGAACATAAAGTGCATCAGTGCATATTTTTCCTTCGGAGTTTTTGTCTGCCGAGATTGTCTGGTTACTAGGGCTTCTCTCTACCTCTTTGCTCAGCAGGAGAGTGTCTTTCACAGGGGAAAACTTTAGAGACACAGTTTGTTTTCCATTGAGGTGAAGATGCTTTTGATCAGCAGATTTCCCAAAGCCTGCTGGTTCTTGCCTTTGCATTAGTTTAGAACTCTCTGGGCCTGCTGGTACCTGGACAACAGCAGAGGATTTGGGTTTGGTTTCAGGAGTGATACTATTCGTTGGAAGGGTGGATACTGACCCATGTTCCAAATCCAGAGGCCTTTCGACCTGAACATGTTCATTGCTCATTTTTCTCAGAGAGCCTGAAACAAAGGAAGTATCTTGTACATTTTTACTAGCACATTTCCCATCTTTCTGGGAGCTGGCAGACACCTGAATAATGGTATCTTTCTTTTACAGTTGGAGTGCATGTTTTTTGTGAAAAAGTCTGTTTATCTGAGTGCTTAGGCTTAGAGAAACTATTATCAGAGACAGGCCTGAATTTATTACTGCTGCTTTCCACCACACAGGCAGTAGCAGGCTTCACATGTTCTACGGGAACATCTGCAGCACAGTTTCTGCTTACAGGCTCTTTCACAGCAGGGGAGCTTGAGGCATTAAGTTGCTGATGAGCAGCTTGGTTGGCCAGCTCTCTCTCAGTAGCCTGAAGCCAAATTTCTGTGAGCTGCTTCTGATCTTTCTTTCCTGAATCTTTGGTGGTGTCCTTCTGTATAGGAGGACACAGTGCAAGCTTCCCATTTTTAGGATCACAGTCTGTTGAAGGTTGCAGAGGCCGTTTGGATGGAGTGGTTTCACTCCTTGACTCTGCAATAACTTTCTTGGACTCGCTGAAAATCTTCTGCTTTATGTCCCTCTCTACAGAGCTACTTGCAACGGTGACATCATCTTTGCCTGGCTGCTTCAGTGCATCTCTGCTATCCTTAGGTTGTGCCTTGGGACCAGCTACCTGCACTTTTCCTTGCATCTGAGGTGGAACGGCAAAGTCAACAGAATGCTTTTCCTTGGTTTTGCCATAACTGCTTGTCAGGACATTTGAGACGGACACCTTCAGAGATGACTCCCTGACCACCTCTACCTTTGCAGGGAGAGGTTCGTAATTTCTCTGGGCTACTGGCTGTCTGGCAGGCAACTCTTTCTGTGTTTGCTTCTCTTTTTCTACAGCTTTTTCAGGAGTGCTTTGGACTGTAGAAAGTTTGGAACATGTTTGGGTGGTTTTAAGACTCTGATTCTGAATAGCACATGACTTGACCTCCACAAAACTGTCCTTTTGTTTTGAAAAGGAAGTGTCTTTCCTTTGAACAGCTTCAGTAACAGACATGTTGCCTTTAGCAGCTCTACTAAAGATCTTTTTCTCTGTCACTACTTCGTCAGTGATAGGGGTGGCTGGTGAATTTTGAGGACTTCTGCTTGCTTGTAGAAACTGGGGCTCCAGCATGTTGGCTTTGCTAGACCTTGAATAGCTTAACAACTTAACAATGTCCAGTTCTGTGTGCCCACCACTCCCTTGGGGTACGGGGGGTTTAGGAGATGCCACATCACTGTTAGTACTCTGGCCTCCTGGCAGTACACACAAAGGCAGTTCAGACTTTGAAGCCTGTAGTCCAGAAAGTAAGGCAATGTCCAATGTTCCTTCTATTGGTTTCAAACAGGAAACAGATCTTCCATCCAGTTTATATTCTAATGGACTTTTTCTGACAGGAGACTCGGTGGAAATAAGGGTTGATTTTTCAACACTAGCTTCCACTCGGACATTCAAAGCTTTGAGAGGAACAAAAGAAACGGAGCTAATCTGAGCAGCATGTGCACTGCTGATAAATGCTCTACCATCAGCAACTGCAGTGCAATCCTGCTGTATGTTTATGGGTCTGACTGTATTAAGTTGAAAGCATTCATGAACACTTGAAGTCAGTTTGGGTTTTAGCACTGGACAAACACTGTTGTCTTTTTCTTCAAAGGACATTTTCTTTCTAAGATAATCAATATTTGCAAGCTTACCATCTAATCTTTCAAATTTGACAAATTCTTTTGCTGATGCATTTTTATCTGTGTTTTCTCCCTTTCCATTTAGTGTTCTGTCAGAGGACTGAGGTAGCATATCTTGCAGTGTACATGGAAGGGAAATTATTTTGAAGTCATAAGAAATGTGACTGAGTTCATTAAGTGAAGACCCATGACACAACATCTGTGCATCTAAAGCAACACAGTCATTTGATCTTAAGTTTGCATTCTTTTGAAGGGTGTCTTTGAGTATGCCACCAGCTGACTGACTCTCCAGAGTAACAATTTTTGCTTCAAACTGGTTTGATCTTTCTAAAACCTTCTGAAATGCTTTTTTGTCCCTTTCTTCCAATCTCAAGGCATTGAGATTGGGATTTTCTGGCTCGCTGGTAAGTTCATGTATTGTGTTTGATTTTTCAGCAAAATTTTGCTTTTTCATAACGATCTTGACCTTCAACTTCTCTCTGTCCAACTCATCAACAGATTCCTGCCTACCTAATTTTCGGGAGATGGGGCATTTCAAGCAGCCCTGCTCTGCAGGTCTGAACCATGTGAGTGACGGTACATCAGATATGTTCTCCTCCAAGCTCTGAAGGATTACTTCTCTTTGGGACATCTCTCTGTTCACTTCTTCCTGAGTCACTTCCAGACTGTGTTTTCGTGAACATAAGTGTTTCTTATCACTGCCATAAGAGGGTGCGAGTTTCTCTTCAGACTGAACTCTCTTTAACAGGGGAGACCTTGGTGGCTCTGCGCTCTTCGGCCTAACAATATACCTCACAATAGTCGGAGGGGAGTGCATTTTGCTAGAGAAAGTCTGAGCTATTTTTGTGCTTCCCATCGAATGCCCTAGCAGCGGTGACGGAGATCGCTGCGGCGATGTGGGCTGGGGTGTGGGCGAAGGCGTTCGCGCCAGCGGGGAGAGGGGAATGCTGCCAGCTGACTTGCATCTTCCTGATCTGTATCTTGGCCCACCAAGCTTTGGGCTCAAGCCATGAAGAGTGCTGGGTCTTACGTGTCCTGAGCCAGCTGGAGAATTAGGAGTACTTGAACTTGGCGAGCTACTCTGGGAAGAATTGGTACCTACAAAAAGAACAAACCAAACAAGCATAAAATTAGTAAGATTCTTTGAATCTTGGCTAGTAGCTCAGAGAGGCAGCACTGGCACTAACTCAAAAGACATATGTGCTGTCTGCCACAACATTCCAAGACCTGGAAGATTTTGAGTGACTGGCCTGCAAAAACTCATCACACTGATCATGCTGCTACTTCTCCCCTTCCCCTCTCCATCCCTTCACCTCTTTAAACAATCATTCCCTTCTATTTTTATAGAATAGCTAAAGCTTTCTAAAACTTTAAAGCAATGATCAAAGTTTTCAAATGATTTGCCTTCAATAGATTTTTACAACAACATTCACACTATAACTAGTGTGTGTAGCAAGTGGCATAAGAAGGGGCAGATGAAACACTTCCGGGAGTCAGAAAGGTGTCAGTACCCTATCTTTTCAACAATGCAGCAGCATTTGAGAGCTAGTTCCTCCATGTAGCAACTGCTTCCTCAGTTTCATTCTTTTATTTATCTCTCCTAAGAAAGGTTTTACTTTCCAGTGGTGTCTTCTAAGCCTGGATTATTTATTATGCATTTTTAATCATTCTACTTGGTTTAAGCACTATACCAAATCTACCAGGTACTCTCCTAAGAAGAGTGCTTCTGTATCATGCAAACGTCTTTGATTTTGCATCAGAAATGTTTTTTTCCTTTCCAGAAGGAAAACAGGCTCAGTGATTACCTTTGTCAGAATTGACTATTCTTGGCAGAGTGTAACGGATTTGGGAACTCACAAGCATATGCTTCAACTTCCAGTTATTTTCCTTTATTTTCCTTTACCCCCATTTCTTCCCACTCACCAGATGGGAAATCAGGAGTGGAGCGATAGCTTGGGGTGGGTGACCTGGGAGACAAACTGTGAGTTGGAGACCCTGGCAAGCTCTCTCCTGATGAGAGTGACCGGTTCAGGCAGGAGAAACTTCTGCTGGTGTGGAGAAGTGGAGAGGGTTGCTTGGCCAACTTTTTAAAGAGTGATCTCCTCCTAGAGTGAGAAGAAAACCCAGCATTATGCAGACATAACTTGTACAAAAGATACAGTTATCACAGTCACAGCTGTGACCTCAAGAGTCACAGCTCTCGAGGTTGACACTGCTTCACCCTCTCATTACTCTCAAAAAAGTAAATATTATATCTGTGTTTGCATGAAAGCAAACCACATTGTGGAAACAAACTTTAGAAAATGGCCCTATTTACTAATAGGGGGAATAGATGTTGAAAATAAGTTCCTTTGTAATAAAATACATTCCCTGTATTCTAGAGGAATATCTAGCTTCAAATATGTGAGTATAAAAGTATTTCCTGTTCTCTTAAGTTAAAAGCCCACCCAAACTGAAGGAATACAGTAATGGGGCACTGTATTTCCACAATATACATGCTTAGCATNAAGTTAAGATTCAACCTTTGTTACACTCACTTTCCTACTTATAGCTGTGTGCACAACATATAAAATTTTTAAAGGGGATTTTAAGAGAACTAATTTAGTTAAAACAAGATTGAAAGGCTATTACAAATACAGTACCTCAGAGAAGATAGCAAAAAGTGTAGAAGGTAAGAAAGATTATTTTTTAATGGAATTATTATATATAGTCATGTATAAGGATACATATTCACCAGAACAAAAGCATTACTCACCTCTCTAAGCTCTCTTTCTTCTTGGTTTTCTTACTGCGCCTCACCATTCGGCTCCTGTAGCTGTTTCTCCTGGCAGGCCCCGTCTTGATAGAAGTGTTCTCAAAGGGCGTTGTAGTAATTGACACTTTGTTACCACTCTGCCAAAACAAAGGTGTGAGTAAATACAGGCCCACTTCACTATAAACTGAGGTTACATTACAAAAATGAATGCCACAAAACAGAATCCCTGCCTCAGAGAAAGAGCTGACTGTGGAAGGAACTCTGTGCACAAGTTGTCTGGGTAATTTATGTTAGATTAAAAATGATGACTGGAAAATTCTTAAACTTCTGTCAAATGTCTTAAAATCCAATGGAGCCAAATTTTCAGTCTCCTCTATTCTAAGAACTAGTTTCAGGACAAAGAGAAATTCTTGTAATTGGACTGACCAAGATTGCAAGTTTCTATAGAAACATCATCTCCTTTTCCCACAAGGAAGAGTTGTTACTGTGCAGGAGTCTGTTTGCTAGCCAGTCTTGTCTGCTGATACCATTAGACCCAAGCAATGGCAGAGAAAACAAGCTTTATTATCAGTCCCTCAAAATAATCAACAAATGTTTTTATCTTGTTCAAAGGATAAATGTCTAAGTCAAACCTTCTAGGACTATCTGCATGAAGAGATGATATCTGTTGAATAAACTAAACCAACTGTAAATATGCATCCATGCTTTAAAAACCTGTACCTCCTGCTCAGCACTTGGTAACATTATAGTGAACTTCATTTTTTAAAGAAATTCCACCAATTGAAATTATTTTATGATGTACCACATTTGAATAAACAATGATCTCGTGAACTGAGTCTATTCTTGTAAAGAGTGTGCAGGGTTGGCATGCCTCTTTTATGGAGGTTATGGAAAGTTACAGAAATACTAATTTGACTAATAAATAGAAGAAAACAGAGTTGTTCTCTTGTTTTAGTAGTACAGCATGTACTATCCAAAAAAACACAGCAGCACACCCAATTGCCTAAAATTACCTAACCACATCTAAGATGGGCTTCCTCCAAAACTTGGGAATTCCTATTGGTTCTGGAGGAGAAAAATAAAGAGTTAAGCACAAGTGTATTCTGGGTCTTTCCTCACTTCTTTATATTCTCTGATACTTTGTTGCCTTTCAATCCTCTTTTATAACTGACTGCTCACTTTGACAGGCAAAGCTCTGCATGCAGCACCATGAAATTGTTAATAACATAGGAAACAAAAGTACAGCTGTCTAAAATAGTTATGACCTACTTTAGTCTGTGCTGCAAAGATTACAGAGAAACTGCAATATGATAAGGTACATTTTTTTTCNAAAAAGTTTCTAGTAAAATAGGCCTTGGAAAACTTCACCAGAGGGAAAAAAAAAACATGAGAGATCTGTCACAGAGGTTCAACTGCAAGATCAGACTTTTGTTTAAGAAAAGATGCTTTGTGAGACATATCTGGCAATATATGATACAAGAAACCTCTGAGTCTTAAAGATTACAGAAGACAAAATCCCACACAGAGGGGGAAATAAATAATAAAAATATATATATATATATATTCTGTTTCCATTTTTCCTTATTTCAACTTAAAAGGAAATGAGAGAGAGAAAGAAACAGCAAATGGCATCATTATCAAAAGCTTAAATTACCTCATAAAGGTGTGAGATTCAAGAAAGTGCTTTTCTGCACTTTTGTTTTTAACTCCCGAGATGGGGAGCCAAAGGTAGCCTTGTGTCGGGACCCCAAATAAGCTGTAGCTGTAACCATGGAAGTGTCAGCTTCTTGCAGCAACAAAAAATCACAGAAAACAGCTATTCTCCAAATCTGTGCAATATTAGAGTTTATAACAGAACAACCACAAACCCTGATAACTAACATCTGAAGGAACCAAACATAATCCCTCAATCCTTTTTGTATTCAAGCTGTCCAAAAATTACCTTTAATAACAGCTCAATGACTTCTGTATGAACAAGCCCATGCACTGGCTTGCCGTTGATATGAGTAATCAGATCCCCAGCTTTTAATCCTGCTTGATATGCTGCACTTCCTTCCTCCACATTCTGGAAATCAGAAAAAAAAAAATATACACTAAATAAACTCATTAACCCTCACACTAAATGGACTCATTAACCCTCATAATTTCAAAAGCGTTTTTTTGTTTGTTTATTTCTGTGCAAACTGATAGCTTTTAAAGACAACAAAGCAGCCTTACACCTAGAAACAAAAAAAAAAACACCTGACCATTTTGCTCTCATTTACTTATTTGGACTTTATCCTTCTATGGTAGGGGCAGGAAATGCTTCAAAGTTCACTGGAAACACTGTGCTTGCTTCTGCTGAGGTAAAGCTAGCTCTTGAAAGCAGGGCAGTTTTCACACATAAGGAAGAGGATCTTCACTCTTCCATGAAAAAATTCAGATTTCAATAAAGATTTTTAACATCTGACACTAAGAAATAATTATGCAGTTGAGGCAATACACATCACATGCAGTACCTATTAAAAGAGAAAACTTGCAACTCCACCAGGATGTTCAGGACTATTTATATGTGCATTCAAACCACCAGGCTTTCCATTAGAGGAAATAATACAGCAAAAAGGTGAAAAAAGACAAAACAAATTTAATTACAAATTACTTTTAAGGTACTTGAAATGATGCATTTTAAAATATGCTGTTACTGCAGGTAACAGTACCTACATAGTTTAAAAAAATGCAATGTTTTGAAAAACCCAAGGTTTCACGGCCACTGCAACATAAAACTTTAATTTTCTTCCTTTCACTGATGTGATACGGCATTAACAGCAAGAAGTCAGATTTCGAGATTTATTCCATTATTAGTCTCACATATATTAGCCTTCAGCTTCAACGTTCCTGATCAATTAATGGATCACAGAATCACAGAATGGTTGAGGTTGGAAGGGACCTCTAGAGATCACTTAGTCCAACCTTCCTGCTCCAGCAGAGAAACCTAGAGAATCCCTCCCTGCGGAGCTGCTTTCCA
>VWPW01022565.1:0-17499 GCA_013389825.1 Crypturellus undulatus
CTAGGAGAAATAATCTTTGTTTCACTTGAAATACTTGGGAAAAAATAAGTGTAAGTAGAACTGCAGCTAATATTTCATTAGCAAGAGAAATCATTTAAGCTGAAATGGAGCCAAGTAGTCACTCCTTATAAAGTGAGCCCTTAAAAAGATAAAATATATTTTCCAAAAACAAAAAAATAAGGTCCAGTCCTATAAACATTGATTAATGTGAATAATGCTGCACATTATGCAACTTCCATGCTTTCAAGTGTCAAAGGGGTCAGGATCTGAGAGCTACCAGGTACTGAAATGAGGTTCCATATGTAAAAGCAATGCAACCAACAGCAAAGCGGAAGTGAGAATGTGCAGCTATAACCAGTATAATCAGTTTGCTAGTATGTTGTACCACTTNCACTTTTAACCAGGCATCATCAGTTCTTTGCCTCCTTAAACTGTAAAGATCTTTGAGACAGATCATCCAGACTAAAATGCAACAATTTACAATAATGATACATTAAGGAATATCTACAGAATTCTGCTAGCACTGCTAACTGCAGTTAAGTTTGAGACCAAAAAATGATTTGTGTCAGAACTCAATTGCTCAGCTTGCACAACCTTACTCTTATAAGGAAAAAAAGCAAAAGGTTAAATTTTGCTCTTGAATTCTCACAATGCGTGCAACTCACATATGTGGAGAGAAAACATGACTCTAACTCTGCATAGTTAAGCTAATAAGCTTTCTCATAGAGTGAGACAATAGGAGCTGTGAGCATACTGTACAGCACAATAAGTGCTGGCACATGAACTGTTTCAATCTTGAGGGACAGTGCTTCACAGTATATCAGTGACAGAAGACCAGTTTGCAGCCAGAATTATGAATGAAAAGTTTAAGCCTTTGTGAAACTATGGACTTAGAATGAATCTTTTGCAGTCACCTCAAAAATCTACTTTTATTGAATTATTTTTGGTATATAGCTTTTAATGCTTTATTTTCTAAGCCTGTGTATATACACACACAAATTGATTAGCTTAACCTAAGACAGAATGATTTAAAAGGTGGTATATAATGGGAGTAAATACATGTACATGATTTTAAGCCAACTAGATAAAACATCATGTATCCAATTTAAAGTTATGTAGGAGTATTTTACAGGTGTGTTTCTAGATCCATTAAAAATCTCTAAACCTAGAAAAAAAATCTCTCTTTCTCCCTTTCTTAGGCACCAGACCGCAGGAGACTGTTGGTGCATATTAATTTCACGGTAAACTGTGTACTTGGAATTGCCACACATGCTGTCTCTGGAAAGCTATGGTTATTTGTCTTGAAACACTCTCTCATGCATTTGTGACCATTATACAATACTTCTTCAGCAACAAACACTATGGTTACATTTACAGGAGTAAATAAACAGTGCAGGGACCCTTCCGTACGCCTGACGCAGCTCTGCTTACGTGGCATGGCTCACATCCGTGGAGCTGAACATCTTCCCTTCTCCTCTGCTGCTCCAAAAACGCAGTCCAAAACCCATTGTGGCCTCATCCACACTGCTTATTAGGAACAGTCCCAGGCCTGTGCTGGTTCCCAGACATTGTTCGGGACAGTGCTAATTGGGGAGGGCCAAAACCCTTGCAGACTGTGCTAGCAATTAGCACCGGGCCTGCTCACGTGCGCGGGCTGCAGCCTCGGGTCTGCGCTGCCATCCCGCACCAGACGGGCTGCCCTGCAGCTGCCCGAGCCAAAGCTCCGGATTTTGGCACCTTCTTGCGTGGATTCGGCTAATGAGGCGGCGGAGCTGAACTCCAGCAGACGGTCGCTGTCTCCGTCCCGTCCCCCGCGCCCCGCGCCGAGGTAGCGGCGACAGCAGCAGCTCCAGGAATTCAGCTGCGTGAAGCGCAAGAGGCATCTGCACGCTGCCCAAACCGCCCTTTTCCATCTCCAGCAGGGAAAGAAGATGCCAAATATGAAAAAGCTTGAATGCTGCATCTAGCCTGAGGGCCTTCAGTTAGTTGTGGTTATCCGGCAAGTGGTGGAAACCCCATCAACTCACCCCACTTTCCAGCCAGGCCCTAAGCCACTTGCCCTCCAGCATCTCCAAAACCTGCCTTTGCTTCCAGGCCCTGCTCAGACATTAAGAGACAGAACAGAGCATCATAGGAGGTACAAGCTTAGATAGCCGAAGCAAATATGCACTGGTGTGAATGCTTCGTACATCATCCAAGCCAGGAAAAAAATCTTTGGAAAAGGAGGCTAAAAAAGCTAGCAAAAATATAGGCAGTATGTCTATCTTCACATAGCTGAGGCTTCTTAGTGAAAGAAAACATACATTATTAAAGAAAACATACATTATTAGTATGATAAGCTACACAGTAGAAAAAGATCTGAAAAACTTTACGGAAGATTTTCAAGTCTTTCTCTCAAAGCACTTGAAGAAAACCTGTTGAGCTCAAAAGTTCAGAGGGGCTTTCCGCCTATATTTAATAAAAGACATCACCTCCCCACATCAGGCAATTCATCAAGATACAAGATCACTCCTGTAAGAGGAAAGCTTGCTTTCTGCATCTGGCTCTGATCATAGTTGCTGATAGTTGGAAATGAATTTAAAAAACCCCTAACCTGCTAAGGCACCAAATTTGCAAACCACTGTTCTTAGTGGGTATTTTTTATTATGCTGCTCAGAATGTTTTTTTTCAGTTTTGTTCTGCAGCAGTACTATGTTTTGAAAGGGAAAATAGTCTATTTATTTTCCCTAAAATTCAGAAATGGTTGAAGTAAAGAAAGCATAGGATATATCTTCGACAGTGGAAAGTGCTAACAGGAGGGTTTACAAGAGATAGTATTTTGCAACCTTTGCCCAATGCGAACACTCTGAAATACTGGCTCTGGGTCTGACATTTTATCAGGATTATATAATACAAGTTTGCTGCTTGCTTGCTCGCATCAGAAATTAATGTTCTGCTGATTTGATAACTGCGGAAAACACTTGCTGAAAGGCTGACTTTTCACTAGAACTATTATTCTTCTAGCATCTTTTGTTTGGGTCAGGGAAATGCAGAATTTATTCGCCTCTATAGGGTTTTTATGCCTGCGCTTGGCTAACAGGACAGCGGTGAGCTCTTAAACATTCAAACTGGTAGCTTCTTTAGCAGGAACACCATGACTTTTACAACAAACTTTTGGACATCATTAAGAAGAAACTTCAGTATTTTTCAAACTGTGAAAGGATTTTAATATCAGAGACAAAGAGCATTTTTTTAGGAATACAGACTTTTTTTCCCCCTCCATCCCCCCCTCATAAGGCAGTGACTGTCCGTGCCCGAGGGCATGGCAGATCCTGCTGTAAGGAACACTGTGCTCTGCGCACTTCTTCCCAGAAACAGAAGGTCTTTGCGGGTTTTGGCACCGAGCACAACAGCGCTTGACCTCTCCTCTGCAGCCGCGTGGCTGCGAACCGCGCTGTCAATCCCAACGTGCTAAAAACACGAGCGGGCTCCCACAGCCCGGCGCTCCCCGTTTAAGGCAGCAATAACCCCCGGACACGGAGCTCCTGGCAGCCCCGCAGCTCGGCACAGAGCTGGGGCCCGGCGCGTGTGTGTCACGGCCAGGCCGGCACACGGCCCAGCCCGCCATCAGCGCGGAGCGCTCTGCCCCGGCGCGCTGCCGCCTCCCGCCCCCTGCGCTCGCTTCGCGTTTCCTGTCCGCCCGGAGGAGGTTTGTCCCTGCGCCGCCGCCGTTCCGCAGCGCCGTTGGCACCGTCACCGTCATGGCGGCAGCGCTCTCAATGTCAGCGGCTCTGCGGCGCCTGGTCGTGGCGGCTGCGGCCCGCGGCTCCGCGCACAGGTAACGGGGGCGGCCCCCAGGCAGGGGCGGCCCGCGGCAGGGGCAGCCGCCCGTGCGGGCCGCTTGACCCGCGCCTAGGACGCCCGGGGCGCCGCGCAGGCCCCGCCGCAGGCCGCAGGGACGGGGCCTCCGGCGCGTCGTTCCCCCGCGTCCGGCGCCCTTGAGGCGCCCACGGGAGCAGGGAAGCCCCGCGGTGGCCCGGGGCATTCCCGTGATGTGCGCCCCGTCCTCGCTCCCGTGTCCTGGCCCTTCCCTAGGATCGGCAGCTCGAGGCTTTGGACATGTGTTTGTGTGTGTGTGTGTGTGTGTGCGCGCGCGCGCGTGCTCTTCGGTGCATGTCGCGAGGCAGAAGCACTTGTCAGGCCCTTTTTGCTTCTTGTCAGGAGAAAAAAATACAGCTCAGTGCAATTTACTGTAATTTGGAGGGCTTGTTTTTCCTCACTCCTTAAATTTTTAAGTGAAATCCCGAGTCAAAGATGACTAATTTTTTTTTATGTCTGTGCATGCTCATATATGTACAGAAAACTCTATAACTGCATATATAAGGCAAAAGAAAAACATGTTCTTGGCTATACTACTTTTTTTGTACTCATTTTGTGTGCTGATTCTCCCACTGGTTACTGCTGCATCTTCTTGAAATAGCACTTGTTTCTCAGTGCTTGAAAATAATTCTCATTTGTTTAAAAAAAAACAAACTTGGCAACCTGTGGGTATCACAGAATCACAGGCTGGCAGAAGTTGGAAGAGACTTTTGGAGATATCTAGTCTAACCCCCTGCTAAAACAGGGTCATCTGGAGCATGTTATGATTTGAGCTTAGGAATTCTTTTTTTTCCCTTTTTTTATGCTAATACATAAACTTTTTGCTCATATTTTCCTGTTTCTAGTTTCCTTTTTTTTTTTTGTGGTGTTGACACAACTCTTTCCTGTACCATTTAGTAAATCAGTTTAGAGAACTGGTTCAGGTTAAAAATAATTTTCTTTGTTTATTTTAATGTTTTGTCTCATTATTTCTAAATAGTTTTTCAAGAACGAATAGAATGTAGCAGGGGAGGGACTGAACAGCGTGAAGGTGTGAAATAGGGACTCATAAATTGGCTTTGCTTCCAAGAGTAAGATCCTTGAAGTAGTTTTGAAAGCTACTGGATGTGTCAGCAGCTTGCTGCATGTCTTGCACCTGACTTTGCAGCTCTTATAATCTTGCTTTCTCTTCAGGAAGCACTTCCGCAGTTTCTTTGTTACCACAAATTTACAGTATATTAACACAATATTTGTCTATCTAAATATGGGAGTAATTCTTATAATTGTCAATCTGTTCAAGGAATGTACTATGGTAAGGAATATGCTAGGTAAGAGCATCTACTCTTACTGTAGGATTCATGTCTAATTAGAATTACTAAGAATAAACGGTAACACTGAATAAGATAGTGTAGTTGTAAACAGTGAGGGCATTTGGATAACTGTCACATTAGCACTTTTTCTCAATTTCAGAATAAGCTTTGGGTCTAGTCTGATATGGGGTTGATAGGGTACAGATTCATGTTGTTTGCCTAAATTACCATACCAGAGTAATGTAACTTATTTGAGCATTGTGGAGCTAAAATTAAAACTTTCAAGCAATGGTTTATTTGTACTGGACTTTGCAATTTTTTTGTATGTCAAACTGCTGATACTTCTCTGATTTTGGGGGACTTGACTTACAGAATAATGTCTGATTTTTAAAGATTTTTTGAGATTATCCTTCAGTAGTTAAAATAGAGGGTCTACCCTGATTTCTATGAGTTATATTTAAATCTGTAGGTTTTACAGCTTTCTTTAAGGAAAAGACTACATTTACCAGTGCGTATTTAAGTACTCTTAAAATATACTTGTCCAGGTTGCTTGGTGGTTCTGAACAACTAACTCTAAACACAGTGAGGAAGTAAGTATTCAACTCTGAGTTAACCGAATGTGTAGAACAGGTACCTCTGATATCATTAGGAATGAGCTTCAGAGTTACCATTCATTTGGTTAATGAGAAGACACATAGAATGCTAGCAAGTGACTTGAGCTGATCCAATAGGTAGTTTAATGTTCTGCATGTTGCTTAGATAACAGTTTTGAAAAACAACACTTTTCTGTTTTAAGAGCTGTCAAGGTGTTAGAAGGTAGAAAATATGTTAAACATTCTCTTCCAAGTTCATCCTCTTCAGGGAGAAGGCTCTACCTTGTTTGCCCGTCCTACCTAATTCCTTCCAATTTTATGAACTAAATTTTGATTAACGGATGTAATTTAAATAAAGCAGTTAAATTCCTACAGGATTCAGAATAGGAGATAGATAGATATAAATGCTTTAATCTTGGGAAAGGTTGCATTGTCACTGTGCAGTACGGAGTCTGGGTAGGTGGAGTTGGGAAAAGAGAATTTAAATGATCTGTGTTTGAAGAACAAGCAAATTTTTGCTGAGTCTGTGAATCAGCTGTTCATTCCAAAAACGCTTAGTATTTCTTAGGATTACTTTGTTTTCTGAGATATCACTCTCAGGATAGAAAAATACACTGCTTCTGCAAAATGTATTTGTATTTTGTTTATGCAGTTCTAATATCTGGATGTGTAGTCCATACATTTCATAATAATGGATTATTCTTGTCTCTTTTCAGTGATGTAAGATGTTTCTTTGAAGTGCAGTCAGTTATAGAATCTAAAGTGCAACCACAAATACTTTGCTAGTTCATTATAAATGGACAATTGAGGTTATGAAATGGAAGAATTCTGGACATTTGTGTAGTAGAAACCTTGTTATTGAACTTATGCTGTGTTTTTAGGAGAATGAGGAAACGTTGGGATACCATTTAAACCTTATTCATCAATCGACAGGCTTCAAGAGTTGTCAGCTCTATTGTCAAAGAGTTATGAAAGAGTTGACAACTCTTTTTTTTTTACTGTGAGTGTGGTTGAGCAAGTTGTACAGAGAGGTTGCGGAGTCTCCATCATTGTCAAAACTTGATAGGACATAGTCCTGCTCTATCTGACTGCTAGAGCAGAGAAGTTGGGCCAGATAATTTCCAGAGCTCTTGTCCAACCCTAACTATTCTGCGTTTCTGTAAAAATCTGCAGCATTGAACTTCATTGTAATGAATTCCAGTGGGGAACTGCATCTGAAGTCACTATCTGGATTAAAATTTGAAGACAAGACAGGGGCAAAAATTCTTTAAGACTGTGTCGTGCTTGCAGTGTAAATGGTATTTGTACATAGTTTCATTTTGATCGTTTATAGGGGAAAAAGTGGAAATATACATATGTCTTGAATTTTACGTTTAAATTCCCTTAAAATACATATTTTAGCACTGGATTGAGTCAGATTATACTGCTGCACAATAGAACAACTGTGAGCTGAAATGCAGAGTAAAGCTCCAGGGAGTTTCCTAGTTGTAAGATTGCTGGAATGACATGGAGCTATGGAACAAATTTAAGGTGAAAGATGTGGCAAGACAGACTGATATAGCAAGGGGAAGAAGAGATGAAATGCACTGCAGTTACTACAGTTAATGAGAATAAGCATAAAAACAAGCTCCAGGCAGCAGAGTTTGTCTGAATTTGCAAGTAGGTTGAAGCAGTAGTTTGGAGGAAGTAGATATTCCATATATCGCGTGCGTAAGTCATTTAAAATATTCTGTTTGACTTCACTGTGCAGATAATGACTCTGTGGATAAGAGAGGGTCTAGGGTAGGTTCACTGTGACTGAAATCGTGGTCAGTGGTTGTGTTTTTATTGTCACATATCTCTTGAAGATGATTTGGTCTGTCTTTCTCATGAAAGAAGAAACTCTTACTCCATCAGCTCTGCACGTACTACAGGTGCAAGGAGGAAAGGTGGAACAGCTTGAGTCCAATTTTTTGCAGGATCTCAAATTGCTGGTTCATCCCTACTGGTTTCAGACCTGTAAGATCTAAGCAAGGCTAGCAGCTTGCTGGTCTGTGTTTCATGCGTGTGCCCTATTTTTACCAGATCATAGTGTCCTGGTGAACCAGGACAGTGTTTTTGTTTCCTTACCTTTGGTTTCCCTATTTGGCTTTATGGGCAGTAAGATGTAACACTGTTCCTTGTTTGCTTTAGAGTGGAAAGAAGCAGCTTTGGAAGGAAGATATTAGGTGTAAAGAAACATCAGGGTGTTAGAATGTTGCTGGTCAAAACAACATCAGGAATATTTAATTCCTGATGAAATATGAAGAATCTAGAATTTGAGAAGTGAAAAATCGAAAAATACCCTGTAGCATGTATTTTAGTATTTTTTTAACGCACAACTTCTGTTTTCTAATGAGCTAAGATGAAGATCATTCTTGCACCTTGGGATTTTCTTAACGCTCAGGCAATTTCTAGATAAGGAAGAGGGCAGGGAGGAGGAGTGAAAATAAGAGGACCAGAAAGAAAAAATGGTTGGAACAGCCAAAGTTTGAGAAGAGGGGGAGGGAGAGACATGTTACTCTAGAAATGTCTGTCTGTCTAATGTAATTACAGACAAGTAAATAGATAGAGCAGGAGGTGATGACAGCAAAATGTTCCTGATGAGACTTCTTAAATTGCTGTTCATTGTTGGGCATGTAACTTGGAGCGACTTATTTTAATTGCATCTGTTTCCTTCCCTTTTGGAATTAGAATCATAAAATACTGAAATGGCAAGGATGGTAGACAGTGTTTTTAGCTAGAGAAGGTTTAATGAAGCAAAGTACAAAGATGTTTAAGATATGGTTGTATTCAAAAATAACTTTAGTAAATAAGTTATGTGCTCACTTCTGCACCAGAACAACTGAAATGTTTCCTCACCAGCCTGTGACAGCCAATAGTTTTGATTTGACAACTGTTGGCCACTCACCTAAAGTGTGGCCTTCGTTAAAAGTTTATTCCAGCATGCAGTAAAATCTAAATCTGTCTTCTAAATCTGCTGATCTGAAAACGTAAGGAACAGTGTTGTTAAAAAAAAAAAAAAAAAATAGAAGGCTGAAGTTCACTGGCAGTCATATTCTAAACCAAAAAGACATAGTTCCTTCCCTTAGTTACATTTGAAAATTATACTTCTTTTGTTTCAGTATTTCCTAATAACAAATTTGTTGAACATTTAAGCTTGAAATAAATCTATTTATATGGCTTGCCCAAGCGATCTTGAGGTGTAATTAATGCCGTGTATCTTGATAGTGTGCATGCCTTTCGCTTGCAACTAATCACCACTGAAAATTCTATCTAGTGTTTTGTGGAGGGGGCAGATCTAATAATCAGTAGTTATTAGACTAATGTATTGATATTCTCCCATCACATGGTGATAATATCACCCATTCATATGTTAAGCAATGAATGGAAAGGATAAAAGCATTTTTTGCAGTCAGTTTAGTCAGTCTCTTAATATTTTCAACATATTTTCAATTTTAAACTTTTTTTTTGCTAATATCTTTGTATAATTCTACCTTATGCATAATATTTTCAAATATTCTTAAAGTTCATAGATTCATTAAAAAAAAAGCCACAAGTTTGTGGAAGATCATAAATTACTGCACTAAATAGATTATTTGTAAGGTAGATTTTGGGAGATAGAAAACCAAGGTTGATGCTTACGTTGGGAGTAGCATATAGTCTTTTATAATATGCTTTGTGCTGATCTAGCATGATGATCTTTAAGTACAGTTATTTTTCTGCATCACAAACAGAGTGTTCTTTAAAATAGAACCAGGACTGTTTGCACTTTTTTTTTCTTTTTCTACAATAAAGCCTGAAATGAAACTTGCAATGTTAGAGAAGAACTGGAAAAGAAAGATATCCCTCTCCCTCGCAGCTATTGATTTTTCCTTTTGACTGTTTCAAGAAAGTAAAATTATTTGTTTTGATAATTATTTGAATGGTGAGAAGCTTGTGTAGTTAGCAGGGAAGCTTGAATGAATTCATAGTTTTTAAACTTATTCTTTTTTTTTATTACACTCTTTTATACTAATGGTTGCAGTAGATTTGTGTAAGCCCTTAGCCTTTATGTTTTTCTTTTCCATGTATGGAGTTTTCATGAGTGTATGAAAATTTCATTATCATGAGATTATCATTATCATGTATTTCATTATCATGAGAATAATTCAGTGAATTTCAATATACTCTTTTAAAATTTTGCTCTCTTGAAAGAAATTAGGATTGAGTGTGTTGCAAAATGTGTGACTGAATGGTCTGGAAATCACTTTGTGTATTGTTTCTGTCACGAGATACTGTTCGGCTGGGACGGCAAGTGATTAGTTAATATCATCTTCTTAATAATACAATTAAAGTTATAAAATAGGAAGTGATGTTTTGTTACAAAGCTGGTGGGTATTTTATTCTAAGAAATGAACTGTGTACTTTGAGTTTCAACTTGCAGTTGTTCCTTCTTGTAGGAAGTACTTGTACTTCAGTGTTGCAGTATATTAAGGTACTGTTTTGTTAACAAGCCACTTTCTGTCTGCAGTAATTTGTGTCTGTCTTGGTCGCCCGTTGCGCTGTGTGTGATGTTGAGGAAGTAAATTAACTTTTGACAAAACTAGCCAGACTGTGGGCAGCTCCAGAATGTGTGTGGGCAAACACTTCTTGCAGCTGCTTAGTCTTGTAATGTTAACATGGAAGATCTTATGAACAGCTTCAGTTAGTTGTTTTCAAATCAGATTTGATGTATTCTATGCAAAATAATTGAAGACCTTGATTTTTAGTAATGATGTGCAATATACATATACTTTTCTTTTTTGCCATTTGCTATCAGTCTAGATAATGTCCCATCACATGTTTGTCATGCCATTTGTATTAATATCCAAAACCAAAATTTTATTGCACAAAATAATTTTTCCTCATTTCCACTTATTCAATTGCTTGAATTATTTGGGGTTTTAGTGGAGTTGCTAATTTGTTTTCTCTGTATAAAAGACAACTGAGACAGCTTATTAATGTTCAGAAATACCCCGTTTGATTACAAAATTAGAGATGTTTTACCTATTCGAAGATCCAACCATAGGCAAGTGGCTTGCTACTTTCGGTGGAATCACCAGGTTTTCAAATTAAGGGGAAAAAAAAGTTTATCTTGCCATAGTTTTGACTAGTGTGTCATATATTCAGGGAATATTCGTATGTTATGGATAAATTATCTGAGGGGAAACTTTGCAGCAGTTCTGTTCTGTTGTATGTCAATATTGATTGTGTTCCACAAGAGAAAGAGAAATAATACGAAGGTTGTCTGAAATGGAATTCAGGAAGAACTTTTGTGTCTTAAGCTGTAGTTTTGCCTTTAGGGTTTGTTCCTCTTTAGAAAGGAGTGAGCAACTGCAAACCTGGTAGTTCCTTTCTCCGTTCGGAGAACTTACAGCTGCTCAGACAGTAGGGGTGCGGAGAAAGACTATAAAGGGGAAAGAAGAGTGCTAGGGAGAAGGAAAGGTACAATGCATATATAAGAGTGCAAGAGGCCATGATAGCTGAGAAAGTCATTTTTGTTTCCAAAGGTGACTTCTCCAGTAATGTTAGGTGATTTACAGGAATAAAATAGCTGAAAATGGAAATGAAAGAAGATAATTATGGAACAACTTGCCAGTCAAGTAATTTGGCAAATTCTTGAAAATGATCTAGTACCATGCAATAATTTATTCTTTACTATTTTAAAGAGTTGCTGTCTCAAGGCTGCAGATATTTACATATATATATATATATAGAGAGAGAGAGAGAGAGAGATAGTTATATATATATTTATTATTATACTTCAAAGAAGAACCTTTTTTTTTTCATGAGCTGCTTGCGTATATTTATTGCTTGCACTTGCATGTAGAATAGCTTTTAAAGGTTTGGTATTGTGATTTTTGTAAGACTGCAGTTGGAAACATTGATAGGTCACTTAAATTGCAGTCAGCCACTTGTTTCAAGCCAAAAGTAAATCTGTATTGTATGAGCTAATTATCCCTTTGGCCTTCTCTTCAAGGTGAGTGTTTCTTTAGGAGGTACATGATTTAAAATTAGTCATTATATAGAGACTACATAAAAACATTAATTTTTATGTTTTGATTGCAAAGTAATAAGGCTTAAAAAAAAGCAAACAAAAACAAAATGCAAAAACACCCAAACGCAATTGATGAAACTGAATTTAATAGGAATCAGTGATGAGCACGGTCTCGGGGCAGCGAGATTGGCTGCTCCTGAAGCTCTGCTAGGAGCTGTGGGAGACCTTGCACTTCCACAGCATTTCAACACGGGCAGAGCTGGGTGCTGGTACCACAGTGCATCGGCACAGTTTCAGCAAGGCAAAATAATGAACTGTGCAGTGCGCATCTAGTGAAAAGCAAAAGGCAATGGAGTTGGAGACAAGACTGGGGACAAGCTAGAGAGTTGGTCCAAAGTCCTTCCAGGTGGCAGAATCAAACCATCTTGGAGCCAAGCTACAATGTCTGCCTAGGGGGCTGGGGAGGAGATAGGGCCGGGGCTGGATTGTGCTGTGCTTAGCCACATAGCAGGAGCGAGGATTGAAGGTTCAGGCACTTAGCTCCTTAAATGGAGCTTTTGAACCACACACTGAGGGGAAGAAGCTGTTTGGGGTATTGAGACCTATTAGTGTGTTCAGAGTCCTGACACATGGTCTGACAGAGCTTAGTTTTCAGACTGGTAAGCTGAATGGAAAACTGAAATGCTAGTTACTTATGTGCGTAAGATTGCAACATTGGTGCATTTGCCTTGGATACAACTCACTAGGTAAATAATTTTGGAATAACGCAGTGGTTGTTCCAGTCAGAGGTTATGTAAAATGTGGTATTTGGGAAGAAGTCAATAAAGGAATCGTGTGGACAGATAGAAGAACTAAAAACGGGCTGTGATGTAACTGAAGTGTGTGATACAATTGAGAGCAGCTAAGGCAGATGGTAATGCTACAATGGTAGTGGTTCAAAGTGGAGTTAGAGACTAAAACTGAAGATCACGAAGAGGAAAAAAGAGGAAACTGGTTCAGATGAGACAAAGGTGATGAAATGAACTAATTCCCAAAAATATACCCATTCCCTTCGGGAACAAGTCTCCAACTCCTTTTTTATGGAGTGCTACAAACATAAAGGAGTAGATGGCTCCTAATTTTTTTTTTTTTTTTGTAACTGCCCAGCGGTTGAGGATTACTTGCCAAGTAGATACATGCTTCTTTTGTGAATTGTAATAAACCAAGGTGTGTTTTTTCACTAATGATTTAAGGGTTTTTTCTAGTTCAGTAAAATAGTTATCGTTTAAATTGTTTGAGTTATCATTTAAATTGTTTGAGCTCATTAAACTAGAATTAAATGGCCTTGATTTATATGCTGTAGTTTGTAGACCTTGCCTTCTTGAGATTATTAAAATATGTATTACTTAAACCTCTAAACTCAATCAACTAGGAAGTCTTAGGACTGGAATGCAGGACTGTACTATGCCCTAAAACAATTTGAGTAAAGATTTCTGTGTGTTTGCAATTTTGTTTAACTTTACATAATTCAAATGCCCTTATTCAAAATGCATAGATTTCCGTAAGACAGAGGTGGGTTGTGGAACGTTAGTTTCATTCCTCACAGTTCTGGAATTAAACCCTTTGACTTTTGTTCTTCTTTTTATAAAGAGAGCACAGTTTTTAGTTATTGTCTAGTTATATGAATTGCTGAATGTGAATGTGTGGGGAGAATTTTGACATTTAGAAAGCACAGACAGAGCAAATATGTCACCTGTGTATTTTTATCTTAACTCCCTACACAACTTTTCCTTCTTTTTTGTTTTATTAGGGTTTCTAGCTAGATAATGTGAATGTCAGTTGATAGTTGATGCAGCCTTGTCGGCTTCTCTTTCATATTGTTTGCCTTTCAGCTGTCTTGCCTCCAAGAGCTTTCCTTTGGTCCACAGGGAATGTGCCATCCTAGGGCTGTGATCTGAGATCACAGACTACAGATTCCGCTGCTGCAGAAGACATTAATAACTTACATCCTTACGTAATGAGTCCTCTTACCCCTACAACAAAACCTTTGCACAGAGCTGGTTCCGAAGGTGGAACGCTCCTTTGCCCAGATGAACCTACACTAGCTCTGTGGGGTCTTGCCCAGGGAATTCCTCAACTCAGGCTGTTTCCATTGGCTCACAGCAGGCATGCGTCCATCTAATTAGTTCTCCTATAAAGCAGAGTGTTTCAGGTGGTATCAGCTGAATTCGCTTCTAGAGTGCAGTTTGAACGGGGCTTCTTTAAGTCAGAAGTGAAGGCTTGGCACGAGGAGTTAGACTGCTTCTGGCCCTGGCAAGTGACTTTCATGAGGGTGATGGGTGGTGGGCGGCACAAGCCGAGCTGTGTCTCAGCATAGAGCTGCCTTTTGTCCCCAGGGCTTAACTAGGGCCTTTCTTAGCATGGCAGGGGCTCTCCTGCTGCAGTCCCAGTGTGGTTGTGCAGGGTGAGCACTTGAGGTTGCTTGTGTGGTACTGCCATTCCGCCGGCCTGCTCAGACATACCACCAGTATTTCTCTAGGTAATTAAAGTACAACCCAAAAGAAGTAAAATTTGACTGTTTGATACTTAAAAAATATATAGTACTTAAAAATATTATGTGCATTGAATTCCAAAGGCAGATGAACTTAACATTTGGCTTTGAAAAACCAAATCATGGTAAGTTACATGCCACAAGTCAAATGCTAAAAGTTTTCTTGTTTGTTTAGTACATTTAAATGACTAGTGCTCAATTTCATGATGCAGCCATGCTAACAGAAAAGCATGGGAAGTCCCTGCGTCTCTCTCCAAATCCACACCTGCAATATATATATATATTTATGTATGAGTGTTTTAGCAAGCAGAAGCAGTGTTTATATAATGTTTCTATTTCAATTTTAATCTCTATTTTTCTCCCGCTGAATATGGAAATTTATAGATTAAATGGGTCAGTATTCCTTTCAACCATTCAGAATCATAGTATACTGTGTTTATCATTTAGCATCATTTTTCAGGCAAAGTAAAAATTATGATGTGCCAGTGTTATCTGAGAATGTAGGAATTTATAAATGGAGAACTTGCCTCTCCTCCAAACCCCAAAGTTATTCAGGCAGTTCATACCACAAAATAGAAATACATGGTGCTTCATGGTCTCCACAAACACGTTTTGGCATTATAAACTTGCATGTTTTGTTTATGTTGGGCTGATGTAGGAATTAGAATTATAACCTGAAAAAAGCAATATGTCCATGATTCTGATAAATCATGGTCACTTTAATTACAGTCTTACGATAGTAAATCTACTACCAAGGAAGTATTAGGCCTCTTTTTAAAGATCCTTTCCCAAAACCTCAACTTTAGAAGCTTTCTGTATTAAAAAAATGCATTATATTGGAGCTGAATACCATGCTTTGTGCCATATCTAATATGACAGAGCATGCAATCATTAATTTTTTATTTCAGCTGAAAGAACATTGTACTAGTTTGTTTTTAGTTAACCTAATTGCAGCATTTGACTAGGTTTGATGTTAAAGAAGTTCTGAGCTGATTCTTTTTTCCATGTTCTTCCTTTTTTTTGGAATTGCAGTGTGTTTATGGTGGCCTTACACCATACACACACAGCATTCCTGTTGAAAGTCATAATATTAAAAAAAGTTGATTTTCCAGGAATTATTATACCAGAGGGTATGTACTACATACGAGAGGGTTTAGTACTGAATTCTGCACATATGTATGTGTACACGTATTGGTGCTGTGGTTGTTCAGGATCAATGAGGTTTCCTTTGTGTTTCTCAAGGTTCTCTTTAAGACTCTTTTGCACCTCTCTGTTGTGATCTGATTACTGGTATCGTGATAACTGATTTTCTTTAACATATCTCCAACAGTTGACCAAAAGGGGGTGCTAATAGATCAAACAGTTGGACATGTTGCACATATAGGTTAAGTAGAATTTTTTTTCCAATGAATTCAATTTTAAGTACTAGATTAGATCACATAAATACAATCTTTTGTGTCTGAGCACTATGCAATGTGCCAGTAGCAATGTTGTTCTTCATGGAAGCAAATTCATGCCTTGCAAACATGGCTGCTTTTCCCCTTCCATTCGATTTTTAGGAGGATTTCCACAGGTTCTGTATCAGTCGTTTCCTTCAGAATGACTTGTTACCTTTTCTGCTCATATGGATAGATAAACAGAAGCAAGTAGGAGTAATTATAGCTTATTTAGCGTAAGTTTAAGAACTGTTTCTGAGTTTTCAAAATAGAATACAGACATCTCAAACTGTCAAGATAAATATTTAGGTCAGATGCCTTAACTTTTCTAATATATTAGTAAAAATTGTTGTTAATACTTTTCAAACTTAGTGATCCAATTGCATTCTGAAGTCTGCATCCAGATGTCACAAAAGACTTGCTGTCTGGTTTTGATTGATTTCTCCTCCTCAGTAGAACTCCTTAATGGGGTCCCCAGAGCTGAGACATCTACAGCTACTCTAAAAAGAGGAGACATGCAAGAAGGTCCCTGGAAATGGGGAACTCAACTGTTCTTTTAGCGTGAGGATAAGATTGTCAGGAGAACTGAAAATGGTCTTGGTGTTGTAGCTGGTAATGGAGAATTTCAAATGGCTTCTTGATAGGCCTCTCTCTTTCCTTAGCAGAGACGAAGAAGCTTTTTGTGGCTGTGCTAAGAACAACAACTGTGGAAAAGGGAGTATTTTTTTTCCAGAGAGACACAACATGTCTGATTGACCTAAGGATTTGTTTCTTCCAAAATACACGAAATGTACAGAAATCTTTGAGCTTCACAAAACCCCATTCTCTGTGAGAATCTGGGTAGTGCAGCAGTCACCATTCATTTGTCTTTACTGAACTAATGTACTGATATTTTAATTATAAATATTTTACAAGAAGAAAACATAGTGTACACTTTGCTGAGTTTCCATTCTTGTCTTGCTATTCATTAGAAAAGAAATTTAAGTTTACTGTGAGACTCTCAAACAAGAAATTGTTGCCATAACTCAGTCTGGATGGATGTAAAGTTCAGTTCTTACCATGTCTTTCTTGAGCAATGTATATGAGGGAAGAAGTGGCTTGTACCTCTTAAATTTTTAAGACTGGAGTCTAAAGAAGTAATAAAAATATCTAGATGCGGAGCAGATATTAAAGCAAAGTTTAGGCCAAAGCTGAATCATAATTAGATTGATGTTAAAGACAAAATTGTATTATACAAAATTACATTTTAAGTGAACTGTTCAAATTATAATAATAAGTGATAAGTCAAATCCTTAGATGGTGACAAAATATAATGATTATACTGGAATGTATGGATCAAATTTAAAGCATTTGCAGTGTTCAGTGCTATATTGGAAGGGAGTGGGGGAAAAGTACCTCTTTTATGATTATAAACCAAACAACATTGATTGCTTTCAGTGGTGGTCTCCATTTGCAGCAAGAGGAGCTGATAGACGATTGTGCTGGTATCCATGTTTGCGTGAACATATACCTCCTTATTTCTAATGTACAAAGAGCAAACAAAGGAAAGCTGTGATCCTTTAAGAGGAGTATACTGAGGGAGAAGGGATTGTAGTGCCAGTTATATCTAAAGGAAGAGGCACAGAAAAACAGGCTTCAGCAGGAGAAAAACTTAACTACCTGAGCTTCTGCTGTTTTAAGCCTGGCGTCTTAGTCAGCCGTCTAGCCTGGCCTCCTTGATTGCAGAAAGAGAAATAATTTAGATGGAGGTTTGTGC
>VWPW01022566.1:0-18787 GCA_013389825.1 Crypturellus undulatus
CTCGCGATGGTGGTCCTCGGCACTGTTGCCTCTAGAGTTCAAGTTGCTATGTGGAGCCCTGCTGGTTCCTTTTATTTCTTTATTTATATCATTATTTTTGCCATGGGATTTTCTTCCTACTTTTGCTGGCTGTTGCAAGGGCTGTCTGAATTCCCATGTCTGAAGACTCATTTTCTGAGCTGCAGTAAGCTGTAGAGCAAGTAATCACATAGCTATTGCCAAAAACATGCGCACAGCTGCTACAGGACAAATACCATGAGGAGCATGTCTCCTGTTACCCCAAACCTTAGAAGGGATGCACTGTAACAAATGCTAGGGTTTGACTGTCAGATTCTTAGATGCGTCACATATTTCTTGGGAACTCGGGGCTGTTGTAACAGCTGTTTGTAAACACTGAAAATCCAGCATTAGACCAAAGAAGAATATTTTTTCAACTTCTAGCTTCCGTAAACCATCTTTAAAAATGCTGCAGATACCCTGACACTTCTGCTGTAGTTGTAAATAGTAACAGTGTTGGTTTTGGGGCAGTGAGCAGGCTCCGGCCCCGCGTCCGCCCATGTCACGTGAGGCATTGGCATGTCTGAGGATGCCCATAAGGATGCAGGCTCCGGCAGGAAAACACGGCCAGTCATTAGGGAAGTGTTTGGGAGCTGAAGGGTATTTGTTCATGTTCAGGTTGCTGATTGATAAAAAAAAAAATTAAAAAAATATATTACTAAATTTGGTGGGCCTATAAGTTGAATTCCAGCGGGATATCTTAGGCAGTGAAAGATAGATGCTCTCCAATTCACAGAGGTTCTTTCAGTATATATAGACTCTCTCCATAATATATGAGCATGTAAACAGGACTCAGTGATGTAATTTAAAAATTATATTGGCAATAGTGTTGGAGGAATTTGCTTTATTTTGCACCCCTTATTACTTTTCTTCAGGCTTCAGTCTTCTCAACATTCTAAGCAGTAAAAACTTCATAAGATCACATTCCCAGACTGGCAGAGGATCATGTTTGCAAACGACCTCCCCAGAAAAAGGGTATCTTTGCCCCGTGACATGTGGCAGGCGGATGGGAGCCTGCCTGGTTCCTTCCGTGAGGGACACACGGCAGGCGGAGCAGAGCGGGTCCTGCCTCACACTGCAGCCTCTGCTAGGGCAGGTAAGCCCTGCTCTCAGCCTTCCTCACGCGGGCTTTGTTAGCTCAGAGCTCTAGTGGGTGAGCAAGCATGTGCTTGGAAAACACTCTGTTCACCCAACTAAATGAGAATGTAGAAGCAGGAGTTGGTAGTACCTCCTTTTGCTTGTCTCAGCCTCGCTGGAACTCGTGCAAGCTTGGGCCTGTGCCTGCCTCACAGTGTAGAACTGGCCTGAAAGATACTCCTTGTTTCCTGTTGGAAAAGAGACTCATCAAACCCTCTTCCTTAGAAGTTTTAATGCTTAGAAGGCTTCTCCTCAATGGTATCTCAGTGCTAAATTTTTAATTACTTCCCAGTCTCACAGGGGAATGTTTGAAACCATAAGCAGAGATGAGAGTTGTTACTATAATCATACTTTGCCCCAGTGAGGTACAGTTGTCTAAACTTCATATCAGAAATGGAAAAACTTCTATCATCAGTATTGTTTTCATGGACTTACTACTGCCTTAAAAAACATGTAATGTGGAAAAACTAATTCAACATCTCCATCAGTAATGTCATATTTTCAAGGTGGCAAATCTAAAACTTGCTATTGAAGTACATTAGTGCATAAGCAGTTCAGTTTTTTAGAGGTAGCAAAGGTAAAGAAGTAGGAGCTCAGCAGCTCCAAAAATTAAAATACTAGCAGATATTGTACTTTCAAACAAATGGCATCATTGCTCTTGGGTGACTTGTGTAAGCCATACAGCATTAGGCCAATGACAAGCTGGAAAAGGATCTGAGAACCTTTGCTGCCAGGATTTAGAAATTATGACTTGTCCCTTTACTGAAAAAAAAATGCAATTTGTAAATAACTTTAAGCTTTTTATTTAAAGAAAATGATGATTAGTGAGAGCAGTTTAGTGTGAGCCAAGAGGGATGTGAACATCCTTTGCAATGACTGAACCTTTGGGAACTTTATGCTAGTATTTCTCTAGCACTATGCTCCTCATTTTCAGCCTGTAGCAAGGACTCCCCAAGAAGAGCAGAGCTTCCTTGGGAAGTGTTGTTTGCTCTTTGGGAAGCCTGACAGGTTCTGTCTCCTTATTTAAAAGCTTGTGGAGCATCAGTCATGCAGAATTCATCACACTAACCATGGGGAAGAAAAAAGTCTCAGTACTTAAAAGCAGGCATTAGGCTGAAATCTCTTAAGGCTTTCCAGCTACATGTACCTTCTTGAAAACAGCAGGTTAAATTTATACCCTCGAAATGACCACTCTTCTTTCTCTCATTAAGGCAGATTTTCTTTCTTTTCAGGACTGTCTGAACTAGCAGGGTAATTTTCGTGCTTGCTAGCACAGTCACTTCTCTCCAGTACACAGTACTTTTATTTTGAGGGAGTCCACTGAGAAAGGAAGCTCCTATCTGTAAAGGAAGGAAATTATTATCTATGTGGCATCCCACTGCCCCTTTATTACCCACATATAACAGCACGCTGTTCACCATCTGCCACATAGTAGGTCGGTTTAAGCCACCCTACTTTCTTCTGTGTTAATTCTCTTGTCAGGCCCCTAAAAATCAATTAGTTTTCCTTGTGCTAGCAGTAAAGCCAGACAGCTTCACTCTTGTTCTTAGTAACATCAGCAGGAATTTTGTCATTAATAGCAGAATCACCCTACGAACAAGAAGAGAATCAGAGGTGAAAGTGAATACCCTATTAGGCACAGACTCAGTCCAAGTGACTGCTTTTGTGTGAGTGTTTTCTTACATAAAAATTACTATAACATGAATCATGAGAGTTACTCTTTTAAATATACAGCATAACATTAGGACGAGTGTGTGGCTAGGACATCCAGTGCAGAATACTGCATCTGCTTCTGCATCCCAAGTTCAAGAGGGTTGTGGAAAAATCGGAGATCTCCAATGGAGAGGGTACCAGGACAGTTCCAGACTTAGAGCACATGATGTATTGAGGAGAGGGGGAGGGACCCAGGCTGGACTGGATGAACTTCAGAGATCTCTTCCAACCAACAATTCTATAATTTCTGAGTCTAAGAAAATTATAATGTGGCTCATTTTTAATTTAGTTTACTGTCTCAAAGTGTTGAAAAGTCGCTTTGAGTCATTCCTATCTGGTACATAGGATCCAAACAAAACAATATGATTTGAAGCTGTCTTATGAGGGTCCAACTCTACCAGATAGAGGAAGAAAGGGAGTCCTGGAGTTAGCGTTCTGCCCCTGAGGATATTCTGCTGTTGAGTAAGGGTCTAAGATTAAATGTTTTTACTGATTTTTGGCTAGTGAAAATATCAGGAAGAAGAGCATGCTTACCTTTCTTGAGACCTAACGCATGGAAGACTGCGTAATGTGAAATATTCTGCTTCAGCCAGCACCACCCAGTAAGGACCATGCAAATACAGTCAGCAAAACTAAAGCAGAATTTGCTGTTTCTGAGCAAATCTTTCCTGAATAGGAAATTTGCCTTGAATTTTTTTCACCTCCAAATCCTTCCTTCATAGCCATTTCATATCCATTCAAAAGTGAACTCCATAAACAGCCTTTAATTCAGAGGGAGATTGAGAAATCTTTAAAACAATCCACAGAGGAGTTAATATTCAAATGAGCAGTTGCCTCTAGAAGTAAATAGAAAAATAACAGCTTAGTGGCATAGATGTCCCTATGAAGTGCTGTCCTTTGCCTTTATCTGCTAAGAGAGATAACAGCTATGAAGCGTTTCAGTGGCAGAGCACCAAGTCGCTGGCCTGCAGCGTGAGGTGCACAGAGCTTTCTGCCACGGCCGTGTCTGTCAGACCTAAAATACACTTTCCACCTGCCTTTAAGTAAAACTGGGGTTGCAGTCCGGGAATTGTGCTCTGGTTAGATGAAGGCAGTTCAGGAAGTGTCAGCTAGGAGAGAGCACTGCAGGGAAGGACGGGTAAGCTCCTACTCTAGAGAAGAAAAATACATGTCAGCACCAGAGCTATTTTTGTAACAATTTACTCTATAAATAGCCTCAAAAAGAATTGTCTGAAAAGATTCCCACCTATGGGAGCTCTGCAAAGTTTCTCTGTCAGTGGCCAAGTGGGCAAGAGCAGAGGGATAGTGACAG
The DNA here is from genome assembly GCA_013389825.1 of Crypturellus undulatus. Taxonomy (NCBI): domain Eukaryota; kingdom Metazoa; phylum Chordata; class Aves; order Tinamiformes; family Tinamidae; genus Crypturellus; species Crypturellus undulatus. The sequence goes on from VWPW01022566.1 coordinate 4,220, forward strand.
CTAGGTCAAGATGCTAGGATAGTTTACTCTCTAACGTTAGTGTGATGTGGCGTGACATAGATGAAAAGTATGATGGACAACAAAAGATCAAATATAACCTCAACTACTCCAGTTCCCCTGGCAATAGCATGAGTATTCTTATTTATATATACTTTGTGGTAACCTTTTCACAGCTGAGATGGTAACTGGAGTGAATGCCTGTATCAGCTAGAAAGGCATGACCTCTTCTGTTTATATTAAAAAAAAAAAAAAAAAAAAAGACTTGGTAAATGACTCTCTCTCAAATTCTTTATCTGTCATCATGGAGACTTACTTGTCAGGTTTGCCGTCCAGAACTAAAATCCTGACCTTGATGAGAAATGCTTGGAGGCTGGCCATTTATTCTGAATTTAGGGTTGGAGTTGATTTTTTTACCTGCTTTTTGTGAGTTTCTAAATGAGGGGAAGCAGAGAACAAGCAAAATGAGAAAGCTTGCAAGCTCTAGAAGAGAGTCAGAATAGTATTAAACTACTTAAATGCCTGTATTTGCTCAAGAAACAAGATATTACTTAAAAAGTGAATCTGAACTCTCTTGTTAGTGACTCAGAAATACAAGGTTTGAATCTGGACTTTTGTTACTGCTTTTTTAAAACTGCATTGAGATCATACACATGCATGTATATACATACCCATGTACACATGCCTACATGGATAATCTACAACATATTTTTCTATTTTAAAATCTTTCAAAAGATATTTTTTAAATCTTGTTGTGTGATATATTCTTTTTTTATAGCATTAACCCTCAAATTCTTTAATATATATGTACCTGATCATCAGTCCTTGTCCAAAACATTGCAAATACAAATGAAAAGTTTCCTATATTTTAAACTTTGAAGCTGCTTTCTATGAGTAGTGTTGGAAAATAGGAGCACTGACATCATTCAGTGAGTAGCTATATATTTATGTAAAAGCAGCTACTGCACTCTAACTCTTCTTATTGCACTGTAATTTACTGTATTTTTTCCAGTTTTCCTAGTTTTGCCAAAAATATCAGGCTTTGTGCCATTTTCCAGTTGAAATTTCAAACCTCCTGCCCATATAGCACTGATTGTTCCTTTTTTAATTTTTTTGAGTTGTGTCATTTTCTTCATGTTGCTAAATCCAAGACAAGACAAGATTGGGTAGGAGGGCTGCTCTGCAGGGATCAAAGAAAGCGTGGCTCCCACCTAGGCAGGAAGGACAGTACTGGGGCACCAGGGCTTGGCTTGCGCTCAGAGGAGCTGGGTTCATTTCACAGCCCCATCACAGCCAGCTTATATAACTGTGGCAGGTGCCAGATCTGCAGAATGAAGTAAAAGTTGGCCTATTTGCCAAGTGGAAAGTGCACAAAAATGGATTAGGTGCTTTTGGTAGAATGGGTACCCAAGAATGGCATCTATGAAAGTGAGGATCCTTTTACAAGAGCAAGATCATGCCTGAAATCCTACCTCAGCAGTACAAGCGTGTCCTTTAGGGAGTACAAGTCTTCTGCTAAGATTTCAGTCCTAATCCTTCTCTTGAAAGTATGTAGGAGAGCCAGCTCTTTATTGTAAAATATAGCCAGAGAGGAAACTTATTTATATATATATATACACATACACATATATATATTTAATTTTTCTCACCAATTTGTGTAGGCAAATGTTCTCACTATCAGTTTACTTCTAAAAAAGTGAGGTTATTAGGTTATTGCTTTACTTTTTTGCTGGACAGGACTCATAGCAGACCATGGAAGATGATCAGACAAGATCTGAATAGATGTCATGTTTAGGTATGAGATAACCATTTAGCTGCTGACTCTAATTTGGATTTGGACAGTTCTGAATATGCCCAGATTTTTGCTGGCATGTGAGGTTAGGCTTTTGGTGGGTAGGCTGAGGATGAGGGGGAAATTTGAGAATCTAAGATTTCATGTTAGGTAGCTGCTTGGTGCATGCCCTTTCTAAGCATTTCTTCTTAAACCTCGCTCTCCGTGTATGTGGTCCTCATGATCTCAGTTTCTGTGCACAGTGCTGCTGAACTTGGCCATCTGCCTCTCAGTCGTAAATGCTCAGAATAGTTTGGACAAGGATGTGTTACTGAAGTGATAGTCACCTGTCAAAAAATATTAATACAGTACAAAATAGCATATTCCCTACAGCCCTTCCTTTTTTGTGGACCTTTGGCTAGAAGAGATCCAAAGCACTACTGGCAGTACAGTATTGAAAGCTGAAATCAAGCAACAGCTGCAATAAATTGAGTCTCACTTTTACAAGGCAGGCCAGGTCATTTGTCTTAGTAAACTGAAGACCACTTAGAACTCAAGTGGGAACGATGACAATGTCCTTGTCATACAAGTCCTGTAGGTCCTTGCTCATAAGCCTTTCTTTGCAACTCCTGTGATGACCCAGAATGAACTTGACCTCAGCCTGAGGAAGGTGGGAGGAAACCAGCACTCATGCCAGCTGCTATGCTTGTCACAGAAACAGAGATCATCTGGAAGGGGATTAAGGGGTTATATAACAACAGAGAGAAAGAGAGAGAGAGAAAAAAAAGAAAAATAGAAGAAACAAATACAATGTATCAATAACATAACCCACATACGTCACATTGTAGAATGAGTAAATGAAGGTTCCTTCAAATTTTATGACTTGCTGCCACCAGTGAGTGTCATTTCCTACTGTACCTCCCTCCTCACAATTTGAGGGTGAATTTAGTACCAGGCAATGGTGCAGTTATGTAAGTGGCAAATAGCAAGTCAGTCGGTGTGCCTGAAGAGCCTAGGTGCAAATGGCTCTTGTTCTTTGGGACAGCCCTGCTTTGAAGGGAGGCACACGTATGATGGTTTACAATGTTATTCCGCGGGCTTGTATTGTGTCTGCAGTCAGAGGGTGGGGAAAGACAGAATAATAAACAAGACCTAATTTGCCCATTCTGCACTTTAGGATTTGCAGGACAGAGTCTGTCACTTGGATCATTCTTTTGGTCCTCCATCTCAGTATGTGACTCCGTCTGGGAACCGAATCCTTTGGCAGAGTTTGGAGCAACTAGCGCTGGATTCCCTTTCAAGCAAAGGAAGCCTAAAGTGGCTCAGTGCCTGTGTAATCACGTTACGTGGTTAGAGGCATTTGGGAGATGATTTCATTAAATATTTTGAGGAGTGAGAAAAATGGCAATCTGTTGAATTCAAATCTGTTTTCAGACAAGCAACGTTTCCTGTTTAAAATGGCATAGAGAAACCATTAAAATTTCAAAAATGAGAATATTTTTGAGGTGTTTTTTGTTACTTTCAAAACAAGAACATTCCTTTTTTATAAATTAAAGCAAGTTTTTTTTAAGAAAAAAAAGTTATTACAGAATGATAAAAATTAAAGTTCAAAATAGTCATGATGAGCTATTTAAGTTTACATGATCCCTTTTTCCTCTCTCCCCCAGTGTTTTTCTCTCTGCCGGAATTTTGTACTCTGCCATATTACTGGAAACAGGAAGTTTTCAGTGTCAGTGATTTTAGTAGAATTGGAAAACTTTTACTTATAAAACCAACTAAGAAAGCCGCCGTACTTATGCTCGGAAAATAGATGGCATGGTAAAATGGGACATCTTGCTGCTTTTAAGGTGACTGCAAAAGCCTACTGAAATGCAATGAAGTTTAAATGACAGGATGTGTTAGAAAGCTGATGTGGAGTCTCACCTCAGCTATAAAGGCTCTGTGCTGGTAAGACCAACGCAAAATGACTTCTGATTCCAACATTATAGTTCTGAGGAAAAAGCCAGAGCTGAGAACGTAACCGTTTAGCAGCTCTGCTCCTGTATTGCATTGCTCATGAGACTGACAGATATCCTGTGCTGTGGTCTCTTATTTAAAGTTAAATTATAGTTGTTTTGGTTTTTTTTGTTTGTTTGTTTGTTTGTTTGTTTTTATATTATATATATATTTGTTAAAATATAAGTTAGGGAAAATGTAGTCTTAGCTGTTTCAAGTGTATTTCCTCACTGTACTAGTTCTAATATGATTTGTATAGGTATTTGAAAGACTGAAACTAACTAAGTTACATGATAGTTTAATTTTAATAGTCAAACATTTTTGGTTTAAGTGATTTCTTGAGCTATTGCTCGTCCAATAAATATAATAATTTTAAATGCATTAATAGTAACCTCGACAAACATACAAGAAAGAGAAATTATACAGAATCTATATAAAAAAGCGCAAACCCAGAATAAATAGGACATCTATTTTTCCCCTGTACATTATTTTTTGTGCATTATTTGAATAATATTAATGCCTTTTTCCTTCAATCAAGATCCACCTGAAAGGAAGGATGGCTGAACAAGGCTGACAGTAGCAGGTCTTGAGGTAGCTGTCAGAAGCTCTGTGGTGAGAACTGGTATGGCTATAAGAAAGTCTAAATTAGCAGACTTTCTCCATGATGAGATTTTCAAATTAGTGTTTTGCATTTCCCTGGTGAAGGCAGTTCCAATATATTAGCTATTAAAAGAGCAAAATGACAAATCAGAAAATAAAACAGCGATCCCAGCACTGAATTCATCCCGTGGGCCTGGTGGGTGATTAGTTGGGAAGCCAAATTTGTGGAACATGTGGCCACATGACACTGTAGTGGAAGCTCTATCTAAAACAGAGTAGGAAAAGAGCTCATTTGAGTGGTCCAGCCTTAAAATAAATATCATAGACTATGGTGCAGTAATTCCTTAGAAATCACTATGTGGAGGAAAAAAAAAAAAAAAGCATTTGGAAGGAAGCTGTTTTCCCCAGCTGCTGCTCTCAGTAGAGAGTTCTCTCATGAAGTGGGAGAGAGTCTTGCACCGAGGGATGAGGGCAATCTTCATCACGAAACCTCCCAGGCTGAGGCCTCTGAGTCACACTGGAGTCACAGGATTAATCATAGGATGGGACACCTACATGCACTGGAGCTATGTAGCCTTGGCAGACATAGTGGTGTGGAGCAACCAGTACAAAATGTGTCATTTAATTCCATGACTTTGCTGTGGGAAGAGTAGGATCATTTCAAATAGAAAGGGAGATGTGAAGTGGAAATAAAAATATAAAGGGAGTCAAATGACTAAAACAGCAAAGGGAGAGAAGATAGGAAGGTGGTTATAGGATGAATCCAACATGACGAAGCTTTGAGAGAAAAAAAATAGGCTGGAGTAATGAAATTTATTTTCCAGTGAACCATTTGAATTTGGTAAGTCTTTAAGTTAGCTGTGAGTAAAATTATTTTGCTTGAATGTTGATGCCCTGTGATGCACCGAGCAGTGATAGCAGAAAGCAGTGGGATAGTATTGCAGCAGATGCAGACTAGGGAGACATTATAATGATGTTTTGTTCAAAGAGTGAAAAAGAATAAGAAGGGAATCTGGAAACACCTGCATGTTTTCGAAATCAACTAACCCAAGTTTTTGCTTGGAAATAATATATATATTTTTAAAAGTAGCTAAATTACATTTTAAGTGAGTTTAAATTTAAACATCTTCTGTTGGTCAAGTGATGTGTTTTGTTTAATCCAAATAAAACATTTTCCCTTTTTTTAGTGTAGAAAACTAAATTTAAAAAAATGTTAAAATGAAAACATTGCCAACAAAAAATGAATTTTCCTTTCTTCTTCCTAAATCCTAGAAGCCAAATATTTGCACAGTCCTCCTCTGAATGTCCAAACCTCCCTGGCTGCTTCTGCAGCTGCTGCTGCTGAATGAAGTCACGTTGCGCTGTGCTGATGCGAGCTTCATTCACAAGCAGGAAGGAGAGTGAGACTTGTAAGGACAAAGCAAGCAAGTTTAGTTCACTGGGCAAAATGAAGCAATGGACCACAGATTCTGTTTTTTTTTTTTTTTTTTNGCTTGTAAGGACAAAACAAGCAAGTTTAGTTCACCGGGCAAAATCAAGCAACGGACCATGGATTCTGTGATTGTTTTTTTCTTGAAGCAGCAGGAAAAGGGCTACTGATAAGATATTTTGGAACAACTTGCTATTAGGAAGGAAGTACGAGTGGGTGTAGATGAGAAGTAACTCACACTCATATGACACACACACATTGTGAATATGTTAAAGCCCTGCACACAAAGGCTGAGTCCGCCTGGTTAGAGAGGGAGTCCTGGGCCACCCTTCTGCTTTTACAAAGCCTTATCTTGTTTGTTAGTGTTATAAAACAGAAAATTAAAAACATTAAAGATCCTTTTAAATATGGGAACTTGTGACTGAAGAGGTTATTATCATAATCCACTGTTATATCCCTAATGGTAGATTAAGAATAGAGTTCATCAGGAAATCAGCTGGAATTTCAACTGTGGATGTTTCACTTTCATGTTTTAACCAGATTTCTAAGTCAAGACACATTATAACTCAAAGAGAGACTGCTATGATATCTCATGAGATTTGTAGGGAAATCACTAGAGTGACTTTTCAAAATCCAAAGCTCCGTTAAAAAAAAAGTGATCAAAAAGGGAAAACAGTGTTTCCAACTACATAGTGAGAATTAGAATTTATCTTGTTTTTTTTATGTCAGATATATGAAGGTGGTGATTCTCACAGTTTCAGTAATGACTGGAAGGATAAGAATCCGTTCCAAATTAAGATGTCCTGTAATAAAATGAAGCAAGATAATAGGAAGGAACAGGTGAACTCTTATTTATGTCAGAAATAGCCAGAATTCTTCAATAAGTAAAGGCCGGGTTATATTCCTGCTTACACTATGAGGAATTTGGGATCTAAGAAAGACATCTGTAAAAAAGTTAATTTCTGGCTAGTTTTCAGTCAATTGCTAATTTTTATCTAACTTTTTTTCTTTATTTTCTAATGTAAAACATTTTTTTAAATTCTTAAGACTCCTTTTTGCCATCGTTCAGCCAGCGTATTCATGCATCCAGAATGCACAAATACCTCTCTACTTTCTACTTACCTACACCTTCCTCTCAGAAAATTTTTTAACCTGAGTCCCTAGAGTCAAATACTGTAGACATTTGTGAACGTCAGTCCAGAGCTTGCAAGTATGTCTCAAAGCACAAAACAACTTTTATAAATGTTTGATAAAATGGGTGATATTCCAAAAACTAGTCAAAGAACTTCAGAAATATGTCTTGTTCTTCACAAAGGAAACAATCATCTGACCAGTTTCAGTGACAGTATAAATTAAAGTTTTTTAAGCAGAAAATGCTTGGGAAGTCTGTCCATTATTGCTCACAGAGAGGCTTTTAGACAAATGGAAGAGAGGGTAGCTGCTGCTGCAGAACCGTTAGGTGAACTAATGACCTTTACCAACAGGGAAAAGTAGTCCTTCCTTGCATTTCGGGTAATCGAGATTAACAAAAAAATGAAAAGTTAAAAACAGCAACCTGGAAAGGGGATCCTTCTCCTCTCCATCCTCATCTTTTTTCTCTCTCACTAATAACTTAGTAATGGTGATATGAACGGGATGGATTTTTTTCTTTCTCCATAAGCAGCATTATCTTTTTACGCACTCTCATCGTGTCTAAGCTCAGGGGTTTGTTTATAACCTTTCAGCTCCATTATGCAAGTATTTGAAACTCAAGCTAAAAACTGCTGTTTATTCCATGCTGCCTGTGTCCTTTCCTCTCTTGAAGTTAAAATATTCTTGTCATTATGGAACATATGTTAGAATCCACGTGAAAAAATCCAAGTGAACTGTAGCCTATCAAGAGCAGTGCAGAATGAGTTGTGTCTGCTGCGCTGGCTGCTGTAGTCACTTGGCTGGGAGCAGTCTTCCAGAATTGCTGAATACCTTCTTGTTGCAGGGGGCTTTGATTTTTTTGCTGTTGGTGGTTTGTTCAAATTGCTGCACCAAGACTGGAGGTCCAAGATAATGTCCTTTTGATAACTTCATGTCCATGAAGTCAAAAGTGCAAACAAATATCTTTGCAGAAAGCTTCATATTGCTATCAAATCTGCTGCAAAAAAAAAAAAAAAATGAAGTTCCAAAACTGATGTTTCCTCAAATAAATTTTTATATGTTCTAGGCACAGACAGAATGATAGGTACATGATGGAGGGCACCACAGTTACCCTTCATCAGACATCTGGTGTCTCTGAGTATAGCTTGCGTCAGTCTTTCAAGTATTTATTCTTTTTACTTGCAAGGGTTCCCAAGCTCACTTATGTCTGCTTAAACATAGACAGTTTAAAAAGCTTAAGCATTTTTCTACAGATAACTGTCCTCTCACCTTGCTTGCCTGTTTAGGATTTTGGTTTCTAGTACTTCTGTTTTGGACTCAGTAGTTCACTGGAAAGCCTGGATAGCACAAGCTTTTTCTCACATCTTTGGGCTCAGACTAGAGCCTCCTTAGTGCAGGAGATGCGGTGTTTGCAGAGGAGAGCAGAAGTGTTCACAGCAGAACAGAAGTTCTCTCTGCACTAACCATCTCTGGAGGGGAGAAAACGGCACCAACGTACTTGTTTTCTGCAGATTAGTGGCATGTTGAGGCCTCTAGTAGGGGTAAATACTAGATGAATAAACACAGTCCTAGAGTTTCTGCTTTAGAAACCACAAGAATACACGTCTCTTCTTACAGCATACTCAATATTGTACATCTAAAGAAAGAGCTCTGTTTTTATAAAAACTGTTTTCCTTGCCTTTTTTGGCCATATGCTCTGCATCATTATTATTAAATTATGAAAAATAATAACTCTGTGCTAGTTCCACTTGGAGTAGATTATGAGTACTTATCTTTTCTGTAATACACAATAAAGCAATAACAATACAATAAAACTATTTGCTGAGTTCCTATATTACCTTTTATCTTAGGGCCTCAAACAGTTCTGCTAATAGTTTACTACTCAGAGATGTAGATATGAGTATTAATATTTCATTTTTAAATGGGATACATGGGATCGCAAAGGCAAAAATGTCTCAATTTTTCCATAAGCACTGAATGCCTCTAGAGCTAGGTACCCTAGGTAAGTTACCTCCATCTGCTTTTCAGAAAGTGATGATTTTGTGTACATCTTAATGAGTTTAAAGGAATTCCATTTCAGTTGAATTTAATCAAATTGTCTGCCATCTCTCAAAAGAACAGGCCTTGCATCCAAAAAATACATGAGTCAAATCAAATACCACATAGAAAGATTTTGTTTGGAGAACCAATCTGTTTGCAGTAGACTGGTTCCTGCTTTGTGACTCAACTAAGCACAATAGATAGGACATATAATATAATGTAATATAATATGATATAATATATGATATATAATGTGTAGTGTGTAGGTATATGTATATAATATAATAACTGAGGAGATGCTACAGTTCTAGATGTCATCTAAATTTGTAGTCATGTAAGAAGCAGATATAAATAGAGGAGTCATGTATATGACTCTTTCCCTATTGCCTATAATCTCTACTCAAACTAGTCTAGGATTTGGATTCACACCTTGAGCATGTCCCCAACCTGTTTTGACAACTCCCTGGTATGCCTGAAGAATGTCTAGCTCAGACATCCTTTGCACAGTAGATACTTGGGGAGTAAGGTAAGTATGGTGCATATGTCTAACTCTTCAAGTTAAGCAGAGGGTATCGGGTATTGAACCTGTTCTCAAAAGTTCCCACCTTCATTCATAGTTCTACTACTGGCATAATCGGTGACCTGTTTCTTCATTTCCCTGACAGCAGTGTGAGGATATATTTGTCCAAGCAGGTCATTGCTGACTGCGTTTTTAAAGGACTTCCAGATCTGCTAATGGAAAGCAGTGTATGAGAGCTGATGTGTATTTCTGTGTAGAGAAAAGCAATGAGTAGAAGAATCAGGGTCAAAGTTTTGATCCTGAAGCTTCATCCCAGGTTGCTGTCCTAACCCAACTGTGAGATCTTTCATCAAGTGTCTCATTAACTATCTAGTCTTCCATAGCATGGACATCCAGCTTTGTAGAGTATGTCTTAAGAGTTAACCTGTTTGCAATATCTAAGTATTCTTAGGTGTTTGAGCTTGCCTTTTTCATATATATGAAAAACTATTCTTGAAATGCTCTCTTTAGGCGTCATACTGGAAATGACAGAAACAACCAACTGACTGCCTGTCTTCTCATAAACTTACAAAGTGTGTGATTTGTGTAAAGAGAAAAAAAAGTATAACATGCAAAATTCTACCTTGATCGTAAACACACTGCATATGTATATATGCAAATAAGGGATCTGAATGTTGCAGTTAGGTTCTTTGTATACAATTACTTGGGAAAAGGGAGAGGATTGATGCTAATGCAAAAGGTCCCCTTTAAGTTGTATTATTCTCTATTATCTTCACTTCTGCATGCTCTGTTCTCCTGATGGCAATTGGGATATGGTGAGACATATACATAGGAGTAAGAAATTTTGCCTCCAGACTATGCATTATCAGTAACAAGACTATGGAGTAAAAGTACCTACTACCTACTTTCTCTCTCCATCCCATTACAACTGGTTGTGGAGAGATGGAGAGAGCATTTACTAAGTGTGTTATGCCCTGACAGTCAGAGCAGTGACTGTCCTTCCCACTGAACAGTTTCTGTAAAAGGCTGAAGTGAAATAATGACTAAATGAAGAATCCCAAGGAAATCAGAATCCTGCCTGGTGTGATACCTGACAGCCATAAGGAATCATTGTCCTAATCTTGTCATGCGACATTGCACTGCCTGATGCTGAGACAGTGGGAGCTCTGGGTGCCTTCAAAGGCAAGAGTTAGAAAATTAAGCATTTTGAATAAGTTAAATCTTGTTAAACTTCCAGTGCTTAATGTGTCATTCCTTTTTGGTCAGCATATTGTACTTAAATTTGTCACAGCTGTGGAAGACTTCAGCCTGAACAGTCATGATGATTGTAGCAGAGCTAGTTGAGTGGCTTTGTTTTTAGGGTTCATTTTTGTTGTTTTTTTTTTTTTTTTTACTTTTTTTTTTTTCACATGATGATAATTTCCCACTGACATTTGTAGCAATTGGACCTGGAATCATAATTCAATCTATGAATTCTTAGTCAACAAATTAGATGCTATTCTTCCAGTATAGCTGTGTCTAAAGCCTGAGGATTTAGAAAGTCTGTACCATATTAAAAATATTGTTGGTTCCTTCCTCTAAGAATAGAGGAGGAAGGCCAGGATTTTTGCCTTAAGGTTGTTTGGTTGAACTATGGCAGTAGAGCATCAAAACTCTTTTTAATATTGTCTGTTAAGGTAAAGGTATGGTCTATATCTATATGTGCTTGGCTGAACGAGTTGGTCTGGATGACATCATGGTTTGCTTATGGGAGATGTTGCATAATTCTGATGAAATTCTATTATGATGACATTCTGAAGGTTATTCTATTAAGCCAAGTGCATCAAATCAGTAAGCAATGGAATGCTATCACAGAGGTTTGCAAGCCTTGGTTTCTTCTAGGTAACTTGAGGAATTGTGGTCTAAACACAGGCAAAACAGGACTTGAATCATTCTTTTTTATTACATCAAAATAGACAATGCTCTTATTTCTTTTCATTCTTATATCTTCCCTGTTCTGTGTTGCAGAATATCCCCGGGCAGCCGCCTACCATTTACTTTAAATACAAGAGCTGCAGAAAATCAGATGTGAATATTCCTGCTCAAGACCTGTTAAAAATAATGCTAGGAATCTTGGTTGCAATTTCATAATAGCTACTACTGAATTCGTCTTTACAACATTGAAAGCATTGCTTTCCTCTGCCCTAAATCAAATAGTATTGCAGGGTTTCCAATAGCCACCTTGTTACATGACTGAATTCCTAAGAATGTACTGGATAGTTCTGAATATAGAATTGAACAGGATGGTACTTAAAGATGAGGTGCTACAGACAACAGATTTTGGTTCAACATATGTCACTTTGCCCTCGGAGTAACAAATTAACCAGTTCTCTTAAATAGGATTATGACAAGTTTCGTTATATGAGATGTAACAGTGTAGAGCTGATGATGCATGAGTTGAAAAGGTCCTACAGTTTTGTAATGAAGATTATTTAACCTTCAATTCCTGCTCGGATTCCAAGATGACTAATATTGTAATATATCACAGAATCACAGAATGCTTGAGGTTGGAAGGGACTTCTAGAGATCATCTAGTCCAACCCCTCTGCTCCAGCAGGGACACCTAGAGGACGTGGCACAGGGTGGCATCCAGGCGGGTTTGGAAGATCTCCAGAGAAGGAGCCTCCACAGCCTCTCTGGGCAGCCTGTGCCAGGGCTCTGTCCCCCTCACAATAAAGAAGTTCTTCCTCACATGGAGGTGGAACTTCCTGTGTTTCAACTTACACCTGTTACTGCTCGTCCTGTCACCAGCCACCACGGAGAAGAGCCTGGCCCCATCCTCCCTACAATCACCCCGCAGGTACTTGAACATGTAAACTCCCACGACAGTGTCGCCCCTGTTGTCCTGCCCTTTAATCCTCACCCACAGACTCTCGACCCGCACTTCTTCCTCCCCTACGTGGAGCTCCATACATTACAATTGCTCTCACATAAAGAGCAACTCCATCACCTCGCCTTCCTGGCCTGTCCTTCCTGAAAAGCCTAAAGCCATCCATGACCACGTTCCAGTCATGAGAGCTGTCCCACCAGGTCTCAATAATTGCAATGAGATCATGGCCCTGCAATCACACATGCATTTCCAGTTCAGCTTGTTTATTCCCCATGCTGCGTGCATTTACATAGAGGCATTTGAGTTGGGCACTCAATGTGCCTCTTTCTAGCTGAGGCAGCTGGAACTTGACCATGGGGGCCTTCAGAAGGTCTCTTGTTTTCCCATCTCGCCTCTTCAGGCTTAGAGCGCCCTACACAGGCTATGGAGTTAGGCGGTTGCGAGTGGCATGGCAGGCCATCACCTACCCCATAACCTGCTTCCCCGATGATACCCCCTTCCCCTCTCAAATCTAGTTTAAAGCCCCCTCAATGAGCCCTGCTAGCTCATGTCCCAGGGCTCTTTTCTCCCTTTGAGAAGGATGGATCTCATCAGATTCCATCATGTCTGCCACTGTGTAAGGCTTCCTGTTACCAAAGAAACCAAAGTTGTGACGATGACACCAGCCATGGAGCCACATGTTAATGGAGCATGTCCTCCTAGAATCTAGAATCTCCTAGAATTTCCTCCTAGTATCCTAGAATCTCCTAGAATTTCTTTCCATATTGCTGCCATCGCTGGGAAGAATGGAAGAGAATATAAACTGCGCGCCTGAGTTCCTAATTGTCTGCCCCAATTCCCTAAAGTCCCTTTTGATCGCCCTCAGGCTGCACGTTGCTACTGCTTCTCCTCCCACATGTAGGACCAGCAATGGATAATAGTCAGTGGGTCTAACCAGGCTGGGAAGTATCCGCGTGACCATACAATATCCATACATAGATCCATACAATTCCCTTTAAAATTTTGATTGCACTGTAGTTTTTCACTTTCTTTCCCTGTGCATACTGTTGCACTGTTTGTTTTCATCTGCTCTTGAGGTAGCTGATGTCAGCAGTGGATGTAGTGAACTCCTGCTCTTGACTCTGAGTTATACCTTTCAGGCGGTACATTGCTAGAGCAGTCCTGATCATCGGTTTGCACATGGGACAACTGAGGAGAGGAGGAAAAAAGTTTCCTGTTTTTGCAAGCATGGTTCAGGGTGAAGCTATCTGGCAGACTCAGTGTCGTGATGGTATCATTTAGAGCAGTGAGTGACACCAAGCAGGTGGAAAGAGGAGGAAAAATTCAACATAGGATGGACTAACCTGACACCGAATTACCAGAACAGTCTCCTATCTCAAATAACATTTATTTGTCCCAGAGGACAGAAAAATGAGCAAGGACTGATTTTTTTTATGAAATAATTTTTCATGATTTATTCATATTACTCTGCATTGCATAGTGTACGTTGATACTATCAGAAGGAGAAGCAGGTAGCAATCGTCACCGTAATGCCCCCCTTTCTGATAATGTGCAACGTGATGCACTGCAGGTTTAAATGTAACCAGAGAATTTGGACATTTCTACCCGCTACAAATTCCCATGGTGAAAGTAAATCAAGCCCTATATAAACAAAACAGATGGAAGTGACACTAATAGTACAGTGTCAGCAGTATCCACAGATTGACAGATCTAGTTATGTTGCCAGATGCACAGAATGTTGCACTACTTGTTCCTTATAAACTAGACTTGATGGAGTATGTCAATGTCAAAATCCTTGCTGATTTACACACGAGCATACAAAGACAAGCACACTCACAGATATTCACGTTCCTGTGATCTGTCAACCATACCATCTGCTTTCTGCTTTGCATGTGGTAGCTAACTAACTATCCTACTGTGCACGAGTATCGCTGAGTACATGCTGTGGAGGCAAACAACAGTTTTTTCCTTCCTCTACTCTATTTAGTGTTATAAAATCATCTCGTTAATGTTTGCCATCTAGGCACATATATTCCACATGTATTTTTGAAACTTGTTTCTCATTTGTATTTATTCCCTTCACCGGTATATCTTTCTAATGTGCCGAGAAATTTAGAAATTTCGCCATCTCTGAGAAAACCATGCAGCTTTAAGCATACAATATAGCCCGCATTTCCCCCTGCAATAAGCACTAAATCATAGAATCATAGAATCAT
>VWPW01022567.1:2385-15074 GCA_013389825.1 Crypturellus undulatus
AAAAAAAAAAAAGGATGTGGCCATTGGGAGGCACAAAAAAAAAAAAAAAAAAAAAAAAAAAATCTCTTGGTTTTCTGCAAGTCACCAGAGGAGCCTCGTACAAAGCTGCTCCCCTGCCAACTTCCTCTCCGGCCGGCTCCCAATTTGTCTGCAAACCACAAATTTAATTGGACTTGGCAAGTGCTTTGACTGCAGAAAAAGGTACGCAACACCTGGAAGACAAGGCTCAGGTTTAAGCGGGGAGGAAGCAGGGTGATGTCCAAATACTACGGTCACGCTCTCAGCTGCCTGCACTGAACTGCTGGTGCAAAAAGGAATCAGTAGCCGCAGGGTCCGGTGCGAGGGCCGTGCACAGGCGCACGCAGCCCTGGCTCCCTCCAGCTTCTTACCGAAACAGGCGGTGGAGGTCACTTGAAAACTAGCTTAAAACCCTTTTGCAAAAGAAATAAATAGACACACCCTTTAGTGTTTCTAGAAAATGAATTCCAAGAACCGGGAAGGCAACGGGGGTGAGGCAGCGCGAGCCAAAACCAGAGACGGGCAAGCAGAGAAACGCTCCAGCAGCCGAGGGCAGCGGCTGGGAAAGAGCGGGTTCTCCGGCTGAGGATCCAAGCGGGAGTTGCTCCCGTGGCAGGGGGCTTTGGTACCCTTTAAAGCTCAGCAGTCCTTCTGGGTTGCACCCACCACAGCACAAATCCGCACGTTCCACTTACCCCACCCCAGCATATGAGGTCCCAGCGCCCAGACACCAGGTTTATGGGCCAATTCGCAGAGAGGTCGAGAGGAACGCAGGAGAAGCCGTGCACAGGAAGGGCCACGAGCTCTCACTGCTGGAGCCGTGCCCTCAAAAGGCTTTCTGAGGTTCTGCTGAGGGGATTTTAGGTAATTTTGCCCAAAATGCTTTGACACAAGCCTCAGCTTGGACTGTCTGTCCAACTATTGCAAGAAGAGAAACAACAGTCAGCTCCCAGCGCCAGGGGTTTTGATGCACCTGGGAGCTGGGCTCCCACCTCAGTACTTCCTTATGCAAGAAATGCACATGGCCAAGTCATTTAAAGACCAGCTTAGGAAAAACAATCACTGCCAGGGTTGTTTCCCCTTAACAGAGGGCAGAACAGACTTCCCCTCTGCTAAAGGCTTCTTGCAGCTCTGGTCAGTAAGCGGCTCTGCTCTTCACCATGGTCTTGCTCGCCTGCATGGCTGAGCTGAGCATACAAACCTTCCTGTAGCTTCGGCCTGACAAATATGAACCTGTAGACATCTAAAACAGCCCACAACTGCTGTGCTACAGCAGGATCTCCACGTAACACTGTATTTTATTACATTGGGTAGGCATCACAAGAACTAACCCCTGTTTATCAGCTTCCTAAGTTCCACCTTTCTTTTCAGATATAGCATTGTTGCAAATCTGATTCTTTCTGAAGGTTGATTTTGGTTTATTTAATGAACATACAGCCAACACACACAGAGCTTTTGGAAGTCTAGCACCACCAAGGGAAATGGGCTATTTCCACAAAACTTGTATTCAAAACATTTATCAATCTGTTCATCGGAGGAGGTCGCATATAAGAAATGTTTGCAGAGTACGAATGTTTAGAACAGATAATCAGGCAGAGGGGGAAGTAGCATTGAAAACAGGACAACCCCCACACTGTTAGTGCAGGTAAATCGCTTGACTCCGACTTTAAATTTTTGTTTCAATTCCCGCTTTGTCTTAGAGATAAGCATGCAGCCTGCCGTTCCTATTTCTAAAATCATTTTTTTCTAGGCGAACAGGAATTNACACTGTTATTGCAGGTAAATCACTTGACTCTGACTTGAAATTTTTGTTTCAATTCACGCTTTGTCTTAGATAGAGATAAGCATGCAGCCTGCCGTTCCTATTTCTAAAATCATTTTTTTCTAGGCGAACAGGAATTCTTCGGGGACTGGAATGGTTTGCAAGGCACCAGCCATCCCAGGAATCAGGGTGGGTAGTGCAACAGGTTTCTTTTGGGGAGCAATGGTAGTTGTAGTTCTCATATGAAAGGATAGAAGGGGCTACAGATATTTTCCTGTTACAGAAACAGTTCATTGCCAACAGAAATCAAATGCCTTTATTCTTACCCTACTCCTACACATACTGAATTTACCTATTTTTTTTCCTACTTCATCGATACCTATTTTAATTGTTCAGTATTAAGTGACTTGCTTAAGTCTTGGTGACGTTTTTAGAGCAAGTTTTGGAGGGCGGAATAAAAAACCCTATGGAAAGGTTGAGTGATAATTAACATTGTGATACTGGCACAATTACTGCGTGAAGGGGTAGACGGTTTTGATCAGGGGGTGCGGAACGCAGGAATTGTGCAAGCAAGAGCAAGTATAACAAAAGCAAGCACTGAGCTGTCTCCTATTAACAGTGCACATCAAATGAGCCAATGCAACTGCTTCTGCTTTGCCTAAATAAATGCCTGGATCAGTCATCAAAGTCGGATTGTTTTCCACAATACACTTCCTTGAGCAACCCAGATAGCCTTTGTGTTGGCCCCAGTAATGATGTAATGGGAAAAAGTTACAGGCGCTCTGTCAAAGCCCTGCAGATTGCTCAAAATACTATTTCCCAAGGCTCCAGCTTCACAGGTGCGGACTCAGCAGCCATCAAGACTTGCTGTGATTAATGACTTTTTCCAACGTGGTGCCTCACATTCATACAGCAAGAGCTTCTCTTGGATTAGCGAGGGTCTAGGAGGGGAGTCTGGTCACCTGCAAGCTCTCATGTGTACGGAAGCGGCCCAAAATTATACCAAAAAAAAAAAAAGAAAAAATAAGAGAAAAAAAAATCTCCAAGACAAGCCAGTCAGAGCTTCATAATGCCTGTTTGCACAGAGCGCACACAGGCTTCCTATCTACATCGCCTCCTGCCTCGCTGCCAAAAACAGACGTTTAGGAGAACTGCAACTCCAGTTTCAGAGCCACGAGCCAAACAGCCGCACGATACCATCGGTTCTTATGGAAACCACCTAAAAACACCCTGGGCACTACAGCAGGTTACACCTCCTGAGTGCATCCAGGACCAGCTGCTCTGCAGAAGCAAAGAAGGGTATTTGAAGCCCCAAGGAAACACCTTACACAAAGGCACTATTTTGAGCAATGCAATAGTTCACAGAGTCACCAAGCCACTACCAAACATAACCAATTGCAAAAAAAAACCAACCAAACAAAATAACCCATGCATTTAATAAACTGTTAGTTCACGTTAGATACCAAAACTTGCCCTCTTAGCAGGAATTTGCAATTCTTATTCACTTACCTTTTACATCATAGCTCAGGACCACAATAAGTCCTCCCATCACTTCACAAAGCTCCTGCATATACTTCAAATCACCCAGCACAACACCCATATCATTTCTTTCTGTTGCAAGAGATACATATCCTGGATGGAAAAAGTTGTTGTTCCCAAGGAATCTTCTAAAACGAAATCTCCCCATACCCAGCAAAAGAGCCAATAAAGCCACTGAGCAAAAAGAAAAAGAGCCTGCAGCTTCTTCCTTAGTCATCCCTTGAAGGAAAAAAGTTTGGGCTAGTGTGTGGGTGGGACAGAATGAGATTGGCCATTAATTCCTCACAGCTGTTTTTCTACCTTCAGGTGTAGCACATCTTGAAAGGGCCACCCAGGAAACCCCAGAAATGTTGGTGAGAGTGAACTTTACTCCACCACGTGGAATAAAGTTCGCTCTAGTTTAAATAAGGGGACACATGGCCAAAACACAAGGTCTCACACACCATCAGGTGCTGCTGCAGGCAAGAAGGGAACCATCTCCCCTTCTTCTTCATAGCAAGTCAATGCTTGTCTGTGGCAGAGAGCCCATGGCTGTTCAGTGCATCTCTGCCAGCTGCATTGTGCAATTCCAAATACCTCCTCAAACTCCCAGAGAGGGAGATAAGCAGGAGACGAGAGTGGCATCTTTCCTTCCCTCCTTATCATTGAGGATTTCTGTTTGACATAGTTTGCTCTCTAAATGGTCCTCAAGGAGAATTTGCTCTCAGTGCCCTGGGAGTAGGTGATGTTTTCTTAGTAAGTTTATAATGTGTTGTCCCAGGTAGGTGAGGAGTAAAATCAAGAGCAAAAGGGGCTCAGGTCAAGTAGGAAGAAAGGAGAATGGTTTATCCCCCCTCAGAGCAAAATAAGGGAGCTAAAGAGCAGAGAGAAATCCTGGTTGAGCTCAGCTCCTCTTTGGGGCAGCAGAGTCATGAGGGTGAAAGCTCTATGTTGCTTCCTCTAATCCAACAGGCAAATTAAATCACACTTTTTTGGGGGTGGGGGAGGTGGAGGAGGCATTTTATGCCTTTTCAGATAGTTGTGCCTTCTTTCACAAGCTGATAACTGACTCAACCTCCTTGCTTCCATGGGACCTTTTGCATTACAGTGTGCCTTATTGCGAAGCTGATGGTAACCTCAGCCCAACGCAGAGGAGATGCAAACCCCTACCTGAAACACACCATGTACCTCCTGACACATCCTCAGCCGCTTCCCATGGTTGTCACGTACTGTGGGCGATGGAGAACACGCTGAGCGTGCGCTGTGCTTGTACAGACTCCCAACACCCACCGCTGCACTCGGAGACAAAGTTGTCCAGCTATTGTAATAACGCGTTCACTCATAAGCCATGGCAAACTCTGAAAGAACTCGGAGACAGCTCCCATCTACTTGTTTCCCCGCTGTTTGTAATTAGTTATGGCACTGGCATAAAACAGGATCTGTGTCTATTAAGTCTTCATCTGCTCCTCCTTATTCCCATATGAAGTCATAATCCTTCATGTCATCCCAACTGCGCACTGTGGAAGTGATTTAGGATGTCTCAAAACGGAGGATACTGACCCCAGGTATTGAATAAATGGAGCAGATTGACTGCAGAGGAAAACGATCCTTGTGTCACATACTGCTGGTAACAAGCACATACATTAGCAGAGGGAGAAGGGGAAAGAGGCCCAGGAGAACTGATGTGTCCACAGAAGAATCTGAAGAACAATCACGAGCTTTTACACATGGCAGATGTCTAAGATATTTTGAGAGATTCTTCTCAGAGCTTCTAAGCCACAGCAGGGCCCTGCTGCATATTTTATTTTTCATATGATGACGCTGGGCCATTTGTGTTGCACTATTGATGCACTCCTGGGTGGTACCAGCAGGACAAGAAGTGTGGTTAAGAGCTGGCTTCAAGGGCCAAGCAGAAATATCAGCCTGCAGTTCTGTCCCTGGCCAAGAACAAGGCATTAAAGAGCAAGGAAACAGACTTCTTTTCTAAACAACGGATCAAAGTATGATGAAGCAGTGAGCAAATACTAATATGTTCCAGCTAGATGAAGCAACAAGAGGCAGTTTGGTAGTAACAGCCCATGCTAATCACCGAGGCAGTAACTGAGCACCAATAAGTGTTGTCACAAGGTGTCTTGCTACATTTCCAGTATGGATAAAGATCAAGCACAAGAGTTGGGAAAAAAAATAGCTCTGACCTGTGAGACAGTGCCTGTTTGCCAGATCCTTCCAAAGTCTGGCTGCTGTGGTCATCTGCAGCCATATTCCCTTAATTGTTATGAGGGATCCAGACCTTTGAGAATAGGCCTAACTTGTGCAACTTTCAGCTAAAACTTGCCTCGAAAATACTGCCAGGCATGGACCACCCTTGCTGAAAGAGCCCTTCATCTGCGGTATAAAGTCATGACAGGGAGCTATTAAACAAACACACTCAGCTTGATGGTTTTCAAGAGGGCTTGCTGCACTTACTCCATTCAGCTTTTCCTTTATTAAATAGCATCCTTCTCGGCCCACAGAGAGGTGCTGGTTGTTTTGGGCAGACGTGAGGCAGCCTCATTTCCTGTGGAAGTCGCTGGAAGTTGGTGGCCATCAGCAAGGGAATATGAGCTTTACTCGGAAGCAGTCTGGAGACTGTCACTTTTTATGAAGGAAGCTTGTGCCCACTTCCCCACTCATATTAAGACAAGGGTTTGCTGTAACATAAAGCCAACTGTTGTTTTGCAGATACACCCGAAGACTCTCAAGCTTTCTAGAGGAGGCTTCTCCTTGTCCAGAGCAAATATATATTCTCATTTTAAAGTGTCCCTATCTGAAAGAGAAGTTGAAGTTACACTCCATCTTCTCAGATGTTCCTAAATCCCTTTTTAGGTTATTCTCCGAGTAGAAGCAGGTGGCTCATATTTTAGCTGTAGCTGGATTCCAGCTTCTGAGCCCTACTTTCATGCTTTCATCTAACACATTCCTCTGGGGCTGCCAGAACTTCACGCTTCTATGTCAGCCTACAGGTGAAAGCAACTAAGAGAAGTTACACCATATAATTATAGTTATTACGCCAGGCAATAGAGCTTTTCACAGCACAAACACCACTGGCACTCGTCACCGTCAGGAAGGGCTGTGCCTCCAGCTTGCTTTCGTTGTCACTCTCAACACAGATCTGAGGCCAAGCCCGGATGTGAGGAGCAAAGCCCTGATACCCACCAGCCCAGGGCCAAATCTCGCTCTGTTCTCCGGGCTTGGGGAAAGTTTGGAATTTTGGATCTTAAGTGTGCTTGGGGGAGAGTAATGTCATTCTCAATGTGCAGTACAAACTCACAGCTCCAATTTAGTCTTCTAGGTCTACCAGCTGTCTCCCTGCTCTTGGAGTTAGTTGACAGCCTTGTTGCATGATAAAAACATGCTCTTAAGCAACTGAGTTGAAGCTCCAGGTTCAAATGCCACAGATTTACACCCAAACTCTTTGTCTTATCATGCATTTAGCCTGTCCAAATGGCAGGCAATATTCTAGTGCTAACAGCCCTCTTCCTCTTCACCTTCTGTGGCAGCAGTAAATCACTAGTGTGCTTTTCTGATAGTCTATTTTTTTAAAAGACGAGATCAAATGCATATAAATTTACACAAAAGTTTGAAAACAGGTCCTTCAGGAAGAAAAAAACAAACAAACAAACAAAAAAACAGAGTATGTAACATTGTGACAGAGTGTGGATTTAGTTAATTGGATCTAGCTATTTGCACCATCTTTGGCTAACGGCATGTGCCATTCCCAGATTGGGAAAGTAATTTAATTCATTGCCTGTGAAAAAAAATGACATGACAGCAGCTACTCGGATGAACTTTCACATTAACGAAGCATGATCTGGTCTTGATCAAAGACTTTGTTTTCTTGGAGGACCAGAGTTCAAGCACCAGCCTAAAATTTTAAGAGAAAAAAAGCCATATGTGTCACTGCAAGGCAAGCTCTTTGGACTTTGTACAAAAGCAGAGCTTTCATGCCAGCACTGCCATTGACCCTACGCTGAAGCTTGACTGGGTCATCTCTTCCTTTAATTCTCACTGTCATGTGCTGCCTCTTGCTAATCTGAATGGGCTTCACCCATTAGAGCAATGAGAAGTGATGTTATCATTAGTCATTGCTGCTAGGCACTTTGGGGTCACATCATACAACTCGCACATTGTTCCAACGAAACGAGCTCTGAGGAGCAGGGTTGAGATCCAAGAGCAGGACCAGCTCGGGTGGCAAGCAGCCATTAAATTGTCCTTGCAGATCTGGTGTAACCAGATCAACTAACAGACCTCGGGAATGCCGATGCCTTGGCCGATCAGGTCACAGAACAGAAACTATCTCTTCCAACCTGGATTCCAGGCATTGAATCTTACAGTTTGCCAAGAGCAGCCAATATCAAAGACCACTGTTGGCTAAGTATAAATGTGACTGTTGTGGTGATGAATAATTGCTGGATGTTGTAAACACTCTCTACATCTGCTATAACCTTTTTTAGAATTTACCGTGATAAATTCCATTGTCATACCAATGCAACAGGGTGACATGTAAGTGCAAAGGATTGCACCTGTGGGTCCAAGATATTTTATAAATGCCAAATCTCAACATCATCATGACTAAGTAGAAAGCCATACCAAACATTTTAAGAAGAAGATAAACTCTGTTACAGAGAGATTTGCTGTGCTGCAGATAAAGGTGTCAGGCTGGAACTAAGGAAATCAAGTGAAAGGACGGTCAGTGTGAGTTAAAGTCCTATTATTTTTATTTCCTGTTTTCACCGCCTCAGACCTTCAGTGCAGCCCCAGGAGAAGTCAGGCACAAGCCCTCAGGAAGCCTGGCAGTACTGCAGCCACTTCCACTCCACACCCTGCATCTTCAGCCAATTGCCCAGTACGTCACATCCCCTGGGGTCATCTGCAGAGTCACTGGGGCTCATTTTCTGTGCTGAGTCTTGCTCTGAAAGCCATGGGGTGCAGCTTTCTGGTCCAGATCTTGGCCCTGACACTGATAGAGCCATTCTCTGAGTGATAATTACCTAGTTATGTTTGCTGAGGAAGCTGAGACATTCGCTTCCCAAACACATTTACTCCCTAATGTAAGTAACTGCTTTCATGGACACATCCATAAAATATGACTGCAGGTATTAGATTGTTGCAAGTTATTTAGAAGGTATAGCTTGTGCCTCAAATTAGAGAGATGTGCTGAAGCTCTGCAGGAGCTGCAGGAACCAGGAGACAGAAAACAAGTCCATATGAAAGACGAAAGAATGTTCTGTGCTCAGGGCCTGCGTGCGTTCTTGGCTGGACCCCAGACACACAGGGTCACCTGAGGTGAGTCATCTGTGGCTCCATTTCCCCACCTCTAGGATAGAGGGATAAGACTTCTGTTCTCACCTCCGTTTGTCTTCTCTGTTTAGATTTCAAGCTCCTCAGGGCTGTGTCTTACTACATGTATGTACAGTTCCTCGCTTAATGGAGTCACGATCCAAACTGAAGCCTCCGGGCGCTCCTGTGTATATTATATCACTACTAATTTCACAAGGGGTTGCAATCAAATGCCTTTATCGGGCAAAAAATCCTCGAAAAGAATAAAGACAGCTATTAAAAACTGAGGAACATTCTTGCTGAAGTGGAAGTAATGGTACTTTGTCCCAAAATGTAAAAAATATGTATTGCAATTAAATTCTCTATTGGCAAATTGCTCTACAATTAAAAAACACAGAAGCTTGAGTGAGGCAATTAGAATAATAGTAGAGTGTTAATTATAGCTTGATGGATTCTGCACGCTGTCAGCAATTACCTTCCAAGTGTGCACTTTCTGAACCGAGTCCAAATCCACAGAAAGACACCGACGGAATTAGAAATATCTTCCGTGTTGGCATGCCCTTGCCTTTTTAAAATTTGTTTTCATAAATACTTTTGTAAGCTATTTAATTAGATTTAATGAGGCTCTAGGAGGAAACATCCTCCAAACTGTACACACGGGCTCCTCTGCGGCTGAGGCATTGACCTGGATATAAGGGAGAGCTCACGATCATGAGATCAGTCTTGTTTCCTACCAGCTACTGTTGATAAGCAATTCTTGGCCCACAGCAAAGTGGTGCAAACACAAGGCAATTTGGTCTGATTGCCAGGAGAGTTTCTTTTGGATAACTTTTAGAAAAAGGTCTTCTAAGACTTGTTGATGTCTCAGAGAGTCCAGAGAACTGCCGGCCTGTCCATCTCTCCGCACAGAGCATCCCACCTGGACACACGTGTGTGTAGCACCAAGGCAGCAGAGTCCCGCAGCACGAAGAGTACAACCTGGGATTGCATTGAAAAAAGAAATCAGTCAGGTTTGAGGTCAGAAGTTTCGAGAATAATTAATAATCTTGGGTGTCGATTCTGAAACCTTAGGCTTTAAAGGAACATTTTTTTTCAGGCCTTACTCACAGAGAAAAAAAATCCTCTCCTTACAAGTGCCTTACACTTTAAGTTTCCCAAATCAAAAAAATAAATAAATAAATAAAAAGAGATATACGATATATAAGATATATATAAGATATATTTAATTGGCTATATATTTTTGTGAGACTGTAGTATTTTCTGTAACATATCTACCCTTCCTGCCTCAAGTTCCCTCCACAGGGACAGGAACTATTTGCTCTTTGNCAGAAGTTTTGAGGTGTTGGGTGTTGATTCTGAAACCTTAGGCTTTAAAGGAACTTTTTTTTTCAGGCCTTACTCACAGAGAAAAAAAATCCTCTCCTTACAAGTGCCTTACACTTTAAGTTTCCCAAATCAAAAAAAAAATAAAGTAAAATAAAAAGAGATATACGATATATAAGATATATATAAGATATATTTAATTGGCTATATATTTTTGTGAGACTGTAGTATTTTCTGTAACATATCTACCCTTCCTGCCTCAAGTTCCCTCCACAGGGACAGGAACTATTTGCTCTTTGTTCCCAGACAACTTTCAAATACATTAAAGGACTAAACCTAAGCTATTCTTCTATCTTCTGCACTTGTGTAATAGTCTGAAACAGGATCCAAAGCCACACTACTGTGTGTGGCTTTATTTCTTGGTGTAACAAAAGCCTAACCCTCAATGTTTTACCTTGAAAAAGCCCCAGTCTATAAATAATGCCTATTGATTCTTCCCAGAAAGATTTAGGGTCTAGCCCAGACAATATATGCAGTGTCTGCACTGGAAGGTCTGTTTGCCATCAGGGACCCAAGAGAAAGGCTTTGCGCAGCAGCAGGGTCCAAAGGACCCTGGTTGTCACTGTGAAACACTTTGTGAGCAGAGATCCCAGAAACACAGCTGGTTAGGGAGGGCATGAGAGCTACTAAGCATTGCCAGGGCTCAGCACGTGGCACTGGGCTGCCCAGGTTTGATGCTGTGTGTGGACGCAACGTGCCTGGAGGTCTCAGTAACTCCATGGTGGACAGGAGAAGCCTTTCTCGGGGATAGAGTTTTCCATTTATTTCTGCAAAGGCCAGATAGTCTCAGTGCAGACAGACTAGCAAAAGTAAATAGGAAAAAAGAGAGGGAAATGCCACTCCAGTGATAGTTGACACTTCTGGCAGTAGATGGTCACACTTTTGAGAAGGACTCTCAAATCATAAACTGTCTTTTAGATTTCCTCATTTCATTTTCCAAGATCAAAGCTCTTTCTCACTGTGACTCCCAAACTTCTTTCTAGTTTTCTCATTTCTCTTCTTTCTCTTTTTCCCATTTCTTGTGGATATTATTTTTTCATGCACATCCTTTCACCAATGCACATGCTAACTGCAGAAGACGAAGCAGCTAAAAGGAACACTGCAAGACTTCAGCGGGACAAGGGTGCTGTGCTGAGGCCAAAGCCCTCTTGCTCTAGGACAACTTTGCTGTTTACACTAGTTGGCTATGTAAGTCAGTGGTATGCACACGTTGTTTGCTGTGTATCACACAACTACACGCATATTCATCGGGCAGTCATAATAGCAATGAATCAAGGTATATAAATGCATTCCCAAGAGATCGTAAACTTACTTGTGTGATTTCAATACACATGAGTGTATCAAGGGTTGCCCGGTAGTGATTTCTGATGTGTGTTAGAATGAAGAGCATCACTTGTACTCTAGGACACCTTAGTGTAATACTTGTCTATAACCTCATATCCATCTTCTACTGTAATTACCAAGGCAATCCCAGCAGGCAAGCCCTCCATGCACTCCATCAGATGAAATCTAACTGCACCACCAAAGAATCTGGAAGAATTAACGAAGAAATGAAAAAAAGGGAAAGAGGTAGGAGAAGCAGAAGTCCTCACTCAGAGTCATAGCTACAAAAATAAGATGCATCCTATCACACTATCAAATGAGAAGGAAAGGGGGTCCCAAGACTTTTGCCCAGTTTTTGGCTCGCTGGGAGCACAGGTAGGACTACCGAGCCCGATGTTAAAAACCTGAACCCTTTGCCACTCTCAGAGGCTGGTCTGCAACCTCAGTTCCCCTTTGCTTCCCCTGTCAGGTGCTGATAATGTTTCCTATCTTGCGTTGCTTATCTATAATTCATCTGGAGAATTAATTAAGGAGGAATTTTTTTAAAAAAAGAATTAATTAAGTAGAAACCAAATNAAAAAAAAAAAGAATTAATTAAGTAGAAACCAAATTATTTCAGGGACAAAAAAAAAAATAAAAAGCAGAGTCGAGGGCAGAACTGTTCACCCTGCTCAACCTTGCTCGGCAGAGCCAAGGGATCCTCACCTGTGGGTCAGAGCAGCCCAAACCCGTTCGTCCCGGCACACAGGGCAGCCCCGAGCGGAGCCCGGCCGTGCAGCGGGAGAGGCTGTGGCTAGGAGAGGGTTTCCCTGCGGAGCCTGCAGCCTCAGGCCCGACGCCGACATGGCCGTGGCCTGGGCACCATTTTGCGGTGGGCGCCTTAGTGATTTGGGGAACCGCCAATGGGTCCTGATGATGCATGGCTTTAACTTAGCGGCAAGAGGCCGGTGCAGACGGGACCTGGTCGGATTCTGAGTGGGTTTTCACCCATTTGGGGAACGTTAAGTCTGGAGCGTGGGCGGGAAGCGGGTGTTCGGCGCCTGCAGCGCGCCGGGCGCGGCCCCTTTAAGAGCGGCGGCGCGGGGGCCTCCCGCGTTCACACCTGGAGTGGCAAAAGGGGGCGGGCCCTCGCGCCTCTGATTGACACGCGTCCGCCCCCAATGGGGCGGTGGCAGGGGAGCCGCCCGACCAATGAGAGGGGGCGCGGGTCGGCGCGCCAGCCAGTGAAAGGGCGGCGCGGGGAGGGGGCGGCGCTGCCGCGCGCTGCGATGTAGCCAACGTGGGTCGGGAGGCGAGCGGCGCTCGGGGGCCGGAGCGCGAGCAGCGGCGAGGCCGGGCGCTCGCGGCGGCTCCGGGCTCCACGGAG
>VWPW01022567.1:15288-60039 GCA_013389825.1 Crypturellus undulatus
TGCTGGGCTCGGCCGCCGCCGTCACCAGCCCGGCCCCGGCCGCCTGCCCCGCCGGCTGCGCCTGCGACGGGGAGCTGCTGGGCTGCGGCGCCCTCGAGCTGCTGCGGGTGCCCCAGGACCTGCCCCGCTGGCCGCGGCACGTGTGAGTATTGCGGAGCGCCAAATCTAACTTCCCCCCCGGCCCTTAGCCCTCTATTTATTTTGTATTTAGTAGCCGCAGCTGTTGCCGCCTCTCGGCTGCTGCGAGCGCGGTGCCGGGCGCTGCTGCCGCCGAGGTGGCGATGGGGCCGCCGGCTTCGAGGCTCTGCTGAGGCGCGAGGAGCTTCTTTCCCCTCAAATCCCCCCTCTTTGCGGGTTTTCCTCCCCTTCCTCTCTGCGGACACCTCGGAGTGTGCGAGGGGGAAAGGGATGGGAGTGCGTTTTGCTGTTTAATGATCCGCTCGGGTATTAAAAAAAAAAAGAAGAAGAAAAAGGAGGAGGCAGATTTGGGTGGTTGAACTTGGGCTCCCGAATCCTTATTTGGACATCGGGATAAATGGCCTGGTTCTCCAACGTGGGGAGCGCCCCGGCGCTGCCCGCCACGCTGACAACCAGGCCCAAATATGGACCTCGCCGCTGGCCCCGGCGCCTGCAGCCCCGAACGGGCCGGCGAGGTGCGAACAGGGCCACACCGAGGCCGGGCCTGTGGCCGTGGCGCTTCGGGGCGCTCGTGAAGGCAGTAGGCGGCTTTATTCGGTGCTTGCGGTTCCCTGCGTTACTCTCTATGCTCTTGAAGTTATCAGTTTGCCAGATATCATGGGCTTGCACATGGCAAAGCTAAAGTTATGGTGTGGAACCTAATGGCTAGTCAAGTTTTGTGGCTCTTTTCCTGTGGTGTTTCAGAGTACTTAGCTTACGGGCACCCAAGCCCTGGGCGAGCACGGGATGGGGTAACACTCCTTTCCTGTCAAGCGTGGTGGGTCCCTTCCCGTAGCATTGCTGCGAAATGCGGTGCTCTGACCTGGCCTGATAAGATCTGGAGCATAAAGTGAGACAAGTGGCGCACGGAGGAGCCAAGGGGGGAAGCGTGCCCTGCTTTGACAGCTCAATTCGTCTGACAGTCTCAATGCATAGGAGCAGCGAGTGTATGTGTGTTCATACACTCCTGTAAGTAATTGTCCTTAACTATTAGCTGACCTTTGGAAACGAAGACCAGGAAGGGAGAGGAAAAAGTGGCTCAGCTCTTCTGTTGCCGGGCCCCTTAGCTGTTTGAACAGATTTATAGATTATTGGATCCATAAAATTTCTAACCGAATTAGATATTCCGTATCTCTGCCAGGAGAGAAAGTGGTCAATGAAGAATTGTTGGAGAGAATCCAGTTTCTTATTAAATAGAGTTATTAGGGGTTTGTCAGGTTCTCTTGGTGTTACTCACTTTTGGCTGCAGAATGCCTTGTTTTGCATGAAACTTTCAGGTGTGCTGCATTACTGAGCGTAGCATTTGGCCCTTTGTAGTCCGGTGCCTGACTCATCGTGTTCACCTGTTGCTCTTTTGCACAGTACAGATCCTTCAGCCTTAGGTAATGGTCATGTGAAATTTTTAATCATCTGAGCTTAACTCCAGAATCCTAGTGTTCATTTTAAAACAGCGCACTGCGTTGTTGCTGTTTTAAATATGTAGGGAAATATATTAATTTTCCACTTTGAAGAAACTTGTGCTTTTCAGGAGTGCTAACACCCAGGAGTGTCTTATTTGTATGAAACTGATTTTTTTTTGAGTGTTGTGAGTTCAGTTTAAACATTATTAGTGAAGTAATCGCACATAAATTTATCTGCTGCTATGGACCTGTAGGCTTTTGATCTTTTAACCACTTAGACTATGTCACTTTGTAAATTGTGAACTAACCAAAGTATTAGCTGAAGTGGAAATCTGTGGTGACTTTTGTACCTGGCAATACAAAACTTATGTTTCTTAATATAGAAAGCAGATATTTAACCTATTTAAAATGCCTCCGTTTTTAAAGTAATACTACATCTAATCCATTAAAAACCACTTCCTTAGGTTTAGAGAAACAAAACTGAAACATCCCTTTTTCATAGTCCGTAGGCTTGCAAATTAATTTCTGGTGCACAGAGTTATTAACTCATTTTGAGTAGTTATTTAACGTGCTCTAAAAACATCACATGCTGAGGAAACATTTTTATCTGGGTCCTTTTTACTTTGCACAAGCCTTTTCAAAGAAGCCAAAGGCAGAAGCTGAGAAGTGCGGGAGCCTCGGGCTGGGGACGCCGTCCTAGCACACGGGTCCCGTGGAGCCCTGCGCTGGGATCCCTCGGGAAGCAGCCGGGCGAAACGGTGCAGCGGGAGCCGGGCGTCCCGTGTCTCCCGTCGGAGGAGCCTGTGCTGGGATGATAGGCTTGGGCACGCTGGTGGCGGAGGGAGGAGAGAGAAATCCTGTGCCCCCTGACTTCTGGTGGCTTTAACTTCATTAATGTGCTTTTGAAAATCCCTCCCTAGCCGTTTATCTTCTTTCTTTAATGAGGGCTGCAATGCTGAATCGGTGCTTGGAGTCGATTTTCAGTGTGTTTCAGATAAAGCCTTTGTTTGTACTCCTGCAAATGCGGCTCTGTGTGCTGGGGAGAGTTCTGGGACTGACTTAATCACGCTGTGTATTTTGTCAACAAGGCTATCAGTACTGAAGAAAAGCATTAGAGTCTGTAGAAACTATTGTTATTTCTTGTTGGCAGCAGAGCTTAGAGACTTTTTCTTTAAGCTTCCAGGAGGAAAAACTGATGAAGGAGGGGCAGTGCACTGCAGTCCCTTGCAGTTAACGCGACACGATACAGATAACTTAAACGGGCACTGAAATACCCTTTGCGAAGGGCCGCTGGGTTTCAGCGTGCGGGCGGTTATGCAAGCGCAGGGCTTCCTGCCCGACTCGCGTTGCAACACTCCGGCACAAGCGGAGCAGTGCCCAGAGCGGCTGCGGCCCCGAGCCCCTGGCGAGCTTTGCAGCTCGCTATTTGCAGCTGTGCAAGACCCCTCGTATGGAGGGTGTTGGGAAGATCCAGCTCACCTGAGCAGTTCTGCTTTGCAGTGTCCTGCTCAAGATAGACGTCAAAAACTAAGTAACTCAACTGAAGTCACATTTGCACTAAAGTGTTGCCTGTAGTGGTGCAAGACTGTTTCCTTCTTTCAAGTCTATCTTCTTTTTGAAAAAAGGTGGAGAGGAGAAGTTTCTTTTTGGATACCCTATACGAGATTATTATTTTTCCCCCTCCTTCCTTTTTAGTGATGGATCAGTTTATTTTTGGGTGCAGTTTTTAAAGGTGTGAAAGCTTTAAGGATATAGTAGTGCTGTGCAGCTGCATAGCTTAGCTAATTCACTGCTAGCGTCTGTAGGGATGAAAATGTGTTGTCTTAAATGTATATATCCTCCTTGTGTCCCAAGTGACTAGCTGAAGCTTTTGGGATGTCAGGTGTCTGTACTCAAAGGATTTACTGTTTTCTCTCTGTTGTGCTAGTTGCTGTATTACAGGTGGTGTTTCTCAGATATCCACATGTCTGCTTCTGGCTGAGGCTGGAGTAATTCCCATGAATTTAAGTGCAGCTATTCCTGATCTAGCTTGTGTTACACAATGGAAGAACTTGGCTGAGTTTTATAAGCTGGAGTAGAATAGCCCAGAACAATTAATTAGTTCTCAAAACTATTTGCTGCTGATGCCTTTTAATATATTTTCATTGTTGCTTGAGCATCAATGCTAATTACTAAATAGAAGCTTATGTTGTTGAAGAGGATGTTTTGTTTAAGAACTATTATTAAAGAGGAAAATTGTGGAGACTTACAGTTGTAAAGCAAATATAAGGAAGAAATGGTCTCGGTCCTGTGGAGAAGAGGGGACTTCATGAACTGCCTGTGGAGCCTTCTGCCTGAGTGTCAGTGTTTGCACAGTGTACTTGGGATCAGGGAAGAGCCTTTGGAAGTGCCTGACAGATTTAGGAGTTGCTTTCAGTTCCCAGAGGAGGGCTGAGGGAGGTGGATATCTGGATAAGTTACCCTAGGGCAGCAGCTGGGAGCTTTTTCCCGTTTTCATGGCGAGTGCTTGGTTAGACTCCTCTGCAGAGAGCTGACAGAGTAACTGGGTGCTGTTGAAAGCCCTGTGGGTGCCAGTTCAGTTTTAGGCCATCAAAGTGATTTGGAGCTAGGAGTCTGGGGCAGGCTTTTTTGTCCCCTCCTCCTTTCTCAGGTTTATGGACATGAAGGGATTTTTATTGAAGACAATGGGACTGAAGGTCTTTGAAGCTTTAGTGAACCAGGTGCCACTGCTCTGTGCTCCTTCCTAAGGCAGTTTCCTTCTCTACTTTATAGAGCAGAGCGGGACTTGCTAGGAAACTTGCTTTGTCATTGCCCCTGTGCACTGCGCTCTGTAGAGGTGCCCAGCGCTTGCTTGCAGCTTCTGGAGTAACAAAACTCATGCTCCTCTGCAGATGCAAGGAGAGCTGGAAGAGAAGGAGGTGGGGGGGAAATATCCTGCTGGCGGCCCACAGAGAGGGGAGTGTTGCTGGCAGTTCTTTCCCTGTGTGTCCCACTTCCAGCCCTGCTGAAATAATGGAACAAGGATTAAGTAACGATCGCCGCGGCACTGCTTGTGCCTAGCCCTGCGCAGCTGCGCCGCGGTTCTGCCCTGCTGTGTGTGCCGGCCTCTGGCTGTGCGCGAGGCTGCTGCGCTTGGACATCTGCTTTCAGGGGATGTGGCCAAGGCCTGGTGCACGTGTAGGTGGCCTGTTCCCTCTCCTAATTCCCTGGGAAGAGGCTCCACACTCAGATGTTCTCCCCTGGCAGCAGCTCCCTTCTGAGCAGTAACCTGTGGCCACAGCAAAGCGGGGCCCTGGGCATGGGCCTGGTGGGGTAGTAGAGAATGAGCAAAGCTTGCAGAGTGGGGCCTCTTCCAGACTGCTGCCTATGCACAAATACTTGCAAATAAATCCACCCTTACTGTGAACATGTGTCTGGATTCTCTGACCTCCCTCAACATGCCCTGGTATTTAGTGGCTATTGCAGAAAAGTAGCAGTGAACAGCAAGGCCTTTGCGACCACTGTTTGATCCTTTCTGTCCTAAGACCCTTTCTAGCTCAGCTTATGGGTTAACTGTGATCGTTCCTGTGTGAATATTAGAAGTGTGTGAGCTTGGTATTTAAGTTGTCACAAAATATTGCCTTTAAGAAGCCTTTCTACCTACCGGAGAAATCTCTGGTATAAAGTGAAAGTCTCTAGGACCCCTTCGGCCTCTTCTATGTGCTCCTCTATCCTTTTGAGAAACTTCATGGCATTTAATCACTCAGAGGCTTTTCCTCTCTCCAGTGACTGCAATTTGAACTGCAAGGGTCCCATACAAAAGAAGCAAGTGCTCAATGGGCTGTGTTAATATTCAGTACCATGTACAAAGAGTGCAGCTTGAAAAGGGGAGAATGGATGGTCTGGGAGCTGGGGGAGGAGAAACAGCAAAGGGAAAATTCCCAGGGTGGGGAATCAAGCATCTCAGTGGGCATCTGAGAAGGAAGGAGGAGGAAAAAAAAAAAGACAAAAAAAAAAAAACCCATCAATTGTTCTGTAGTAGGAACGACTGTTATGTATAGATAAAGATTAATATTTTTTCTTTTGCTTGTGCAAGCTGCTCTGTACTTTTGTGGATTTAAGACTTGAAGGTGACTGAGCCTTTTGGGAGATTCTGCTTAAAAGGTAAAGGAGGAAGGAGCAACCTTGATGTGGGTTACTTTTTTTTTTTTTTTTTTTTTTTTTTTTNTTTTTTTTTTTTTTTTTTTTTTTTTTCCCCCCCCCGCAAGCTTTCTGGCATCAAGAGGCTAAAGATGATAAATCAATATGTTGTTAATGCCAGGCACTTCTTCAACAAAGCACTTCACATGCTGAAGTGCTTGCTTGAGCAGGCATGTGATCTTGCTTTCCCTCCTTAAAGTTAAGCTTGTGCTAGACTCCTATGGCTGTCAGTGGGATTTAAGCCCATGCAGGAGCCCTCTGCTGAAATGAGGCTTTAGTTGGTATGAGCCTGAGTTGACCAAAATTGCAGTACAAGGAAATCCCATAAAGCTTGGAGGGTTGCTCCTGAACTTGCAGTGCTGAAAACCCCCAAGGTGGCTTAATATTTGGGCAACCCCCAGGGGCCAGCAGTAGAAACACTGTCCTGACTCTGTGCATACACCTAGTTTTATTTATAAGAATAAATCTGTGCTGAAGCCAGATGAATGCCCTGGCTACCTGGACAGCACAGCTACAGTAGAAGGCTTTGTGCGCTGAGCTTATGTTATCTTTTCTTCTGTCCAGCTCGGACCTGTGGCCAGCTGGCTTGGCCTCCTAATGGGTCTCAGTCCCATGTGTGTTTTTAGTTTTCCTTGGCTACATACAGCTCCCCCAGACTCCCTGAGGCAGCTGTGAAATGCTGAGAGCCACGAGGCTCTGGTTGTGCCGTAAATGCCTGAGCAGGGCATTTGTTTGGGTTCTGGTTGCTTTAATTCCTTGATAGGGACAGACACTGTCATTAAATCTGGATGGCTGCAAAATAGGCCATCTTTTTTTCCTCTTTTTCCGTCTTTTTTCTTCACTCAGAGGTTAGCTGTGATTAGGCCTTGTGTATTGCCCCTGACTTGCGTGTTAACCGCACCCAGAAACTCTCAATTAGGGGCTCCAGGGCTTTTAATTGATCTTGTTGGCTGCCCCGGGAGACACCTTGGATTGAGTTAGCTCAGCTCATCAGCTTTTAACATAATCATTTTGTGCTGCTAACCCAATCACTCAGTGCTAACCTAATCAGTGCTTTGCAATGTGGAGTTGGATTGGATTGTGTAGATAAAGGGAGTAGAGATAATTCTGGCTAATGCTGCTGGGAAGGCCCAGCCTGCAGCAAATCCAGGCTCCAGATTCATCAGTTCCTGAGGAGCAGGACTCAGCAGGTGCTTCACACCTCGTTGAGGGTGAGGAGGGTGACTTAGCACAGAGCATGACATTGAGTGCACTGAAATTGCAGTGAGGACCACTGCGAGTTAATGTAGTCCCTGAGCTGTGATTTCATCCAGGGAACTGGCCAAGGCAGATGGGAGATATGGCTTTAGAAGTGGCCTTGTTTTCTTTCCAGAAGTGCACATTGTCCTTCTGATCACAGAAAGGTCACCGAAATGAAGCAACCAAACAAACAGCTGGAGAAAATAAGATTGTGATCTTGTAAAACTGAAATGTGCTCGGGAGAGGCGATGGTCTGTGCGGGTGTGTGCTGTGGCCCCAGCCCCTTGGGAGCCTTCCATGGGGATGCACCGGGCTAGAGCCCTTCACTCAAATGTGAACTTTTGCTGCAGCCCCTGGGCTCCTCATCACCCAAAGCAGCAGCGAGATGGTTCTGAGCAGCAGTCCTTCCCCAGAGTGTTCCTGCAGTGCCCTGCAACTCTGTGGTCAGCACCATCTGTGCTGCCTGCGTATTAAGGCATTGGGGGTTTTGGTGGAGGCTGAATATAGGGTCAGGCTGAGAAAGAGCGATGCCCAAGCTGGGGAGCCCAGGCTCCTTCTTGCAGCCCTCTGAGGTTCCTGACCTTTATAGAGTGCTACTCAAATGGAGGAACGGTGTGGTGCTACAGGGAGAAACAAAGGGAAAACAAACGCTCTTTCTCACTTCCTGGTACGTTGAGCTATTAAACAATGTCCCACTACACTTCTTTTTCTCTTCCCTCTGCAGTGCATGGGGGGCTGAGTTGAGGACCGTGAAGCCATTGTGCCAGCACAGAGCACAAAAAACGTATTATTACTATAGCTGAGTCATCCATTAATAGTTAACCAAATCCTGCACTACAGTTTGAGTCCTTCAACCCCAGCCTCTTCCAACTTCAGAGCAGGACCACAACATATGTAATATGTTATGCTCCCTCATTATATTTTCAGCACGTTGTCTCTCCAGCCACAACTGTGTAATTTTGGAGCAGTCTAGAAGCATGCCCTGCTATTTTGGGGCACCTCTCGAGATCCGATGATGCATCACATCTAATTCCAGAAGTACAATTTAGTTCTGTGTGATTTCAATTTTCAGAGCAAGAATTGGAGGACAGGTCTCTTAAACTGTAGTTATTTGCCTTTTTATTAATGTTAACTCTCCTCATTCAAGAAGGTCAGTATTTTTCTAGAGCCTTGGCATCTTGCTATGCTGTTTGTTGCAATGTGTATTTTGTTGCAATAGCTTTATATGTTTTTCAGCAGGAAGAATATTGGGGAGGTCTCAAACAGTGAACAGCTTTGGTTTGGCATTGCAGATTTTATAAAGCATAGATTCCAGTGTCCTTCATGAGCTACATTTAAAAAATACACTAGCTTGTTAAAACTGGTGTTCTAGAGCTAAAGTTTTGTGTCTGTGTCATAATTTTTTGGGATGGGTAGTCTGGCTATTGCTGCCTGCAGTGAGACAATTATTTGCTTGCACGTTTTCATCTGCTGTTTTTGGGGGGGGTATTTTGGCGCTATCAAATCAAGTTTGGAAGTCACCAGAGGAGTAGTCTCAAATGCATTTAAGTGCTTCCTTTTCAATAAAAGTGCCTATTTTTAGATCAATCCTTTCAGGTTAGGAAACAGACTTTGAGTACAGTGGAAATTTGGACATGAAATCTTGAAATAAGATACTTCTCCATACCCCAGTCTCTTCCAGCTGGCGTGGCCTTGCTCACTAGGGAAAGACTGAAGCACCCTCAGGTGTTTGAAGGAAAATGAGTGATTTTAAAATGCCATTTGAGGGCTGTGTGGCTGGGTCAGAGGGACATGGATGGAGCAGTCACCTGAAGCCTGGACTTTTGCTGCAGGCACCAGTCAAGGTGGGAAGCTGCTGCCTTTCCGGACTGTCCATACTCATCTGCCCTATGGAGTTTACCATCAGCACTGCTAATAAATGTCTTTCAAAATACTACCCCTGCAAGTTCGAAACACGTTTTGCCTGGCCAGTGTAGAGTAGGCTGTTTTATAACCACACTTAAAGTCTGTTTTAGCGTGCCGTATGCCAACATAAACAGAGGTTTTCTGTGTTATCTATCATCTAGAAAATAGTTCTGCAAAGTTAGGGCTGGCCAAACGGGTGGTGTTTGGAGCAGGTTTGAGAGAACTCAGCTCATTTAGGTTGGTCTCCAGCAGAGACAGGTTTCTAAAGCAGAACTGTGCTTTCCCTCGGATATTGCGTTTGGCACTAGTGTGCCTGCATGTGCCCACAACTTGGAAAAAATATCCAGATTTAGTCTACAGGCTTTTGGGGTTCTTTTTCCTGTTCTTCTCCTTTGGCATGACCATGTCTGCTCGACAGTGCTTGCTACAAGAGACTATGGAGAACATCCCTGCAGGAGAAAGGTGCCCTGTGGGTGAGTGTGTCCCCCCTGTGCCATCAGGAGCCCCTGCAGGTCACAGTTGCTGCTCTGCAAATTTTGTCCAGGGTAATAAAACTGATATCGTAGGAAACAGCCTGGCTGGAGGCCCTGTGAAAAATCACCCCCTAAATGTGTTCCAGTTGTCCAAACATTGCTGCCTCTCCCTGCTCCTCTTGCTGCGTGCCTGTGCGAGCGGAGGAAAATGGGGAGGAAAGTGGGTTCAGGAGGTATGTTCTGCCGGTGCCTCAGGAGCAGGGAATCGGTGGATTGGTGATTGCTTTGTTTTCCGTGGAATGCTGATGCCACACATGGCTACCACGCAGGAGCTGGCCTGGCCTTGTCCCCTTGCTGCCTGTAGCCTGGCTACGCACATGAGCCAGGATGTCGCTGAGCTCTGTTTGTCCCTGCCAAACCCAAAGAACCTCAGCCCCCTTTCGAACTAGGGGGCAGGGATGGATCAGCACTTACATTTCATTTGTTTTGGCAAAATGTGGAAATTAGTCCCCTTTTAGAGGATTTCAAAATGAAACATGGTATGATTTGTTTAAATGTGTCATAACTTTTCTTTTGCCCTCTGCAAAGCATATTTTTCTGGTGTTCCTGTCTATTCAGTCTGTAAACAACTTTTTTCTCTCTTCTTCCCACTGACCCCTGTTTTCCTAAACCAAACAAGTGATTGTAAGTCTTCTAAGTAGCAAATCTTTGGCTTTTAATCGCCTTTGGATTATTCCTGAAGTATGGCACATGTGCACTGCATTGAAGCAGGAAATGTGTATTTTTAGACCTCTGATTTGCAGGCTTTTGTGATCTTTGTGCTGCTTCTGTCTGTGATATTTTTGCAAACTCCTTCTCCTGTTCATCTTCCCGCTTTCCATTTCCATTGTTATGGAGAAAATCAGTTTGGCACCATCCCAAAGCCATTGAGATCAATGAACTTAGTCATCCAAACCTATGTGTTCATAAGAGCAGCTGAATGACCTCTCCTTGTTACAGTAGACTAGAAAATAGGTTAATGAAGATAATAAAACTGCACTTAGGCAGACTGGAACTCTGCTGTGTGAGCAGGAGGTGAAAACTTGTTCGGGAGGAGGTCTGCAGAGCTGAGGCTTCACCTCTGTTTTCTTAGCACTTTAATCTTGAGTATTTTAACTTTGTAGTTTAAATAAGAAGCTGGTGGTGTTCTTGGTCTGAAGTCTCATGTATGGAACTCTTCAGCTCCTCGTGTCTTAGTAGTAGAGGTGTCTGTTCGTTTCTGGGGCTTAGTCCAGCTCCCCAGTGAAGCTGCTTGGTGAGTGGCATCCTTTTGAGGAACCCTTGAGTTCCAGCTTGTTAAACTTACTGGCCAAGATGCGTGCTGGTCTTTGGGTCAATCTTCTCCGACAAAAAATCATATAGATCTGACATTTGGCTTGTGCTGTAGACTTAAAGCAGGGATGGTCTTTGCCTCTTCATAGTTTAACAATCTCTTTGAGGCGAGTATTACTGTTGTTACCTGTTTTTCCTGGAAAGAACAGCTAACTGTAGCTATATATGTGTCCTTCTCACCCCCACTGCTCTTGAAAGTGGCCTGAAGCTTCAACTGAATTTGAGAGGGCTCAAAATTTTCAAATTCTCCCTTTTTTCTTAGACAACAAGCTGGGAGGAGCAACTGTGTGAGTATCCCCACAGAGGAAAAGGAAGCAGTGTGCGATTAACCCTTCTTGGACATCAAAGAATCTCTGCGGGGTCAGAGCAGCGCTGTTAAACCTGCCTGCGGGAGAGGCTTTGGTCAGGGCTCAGTGTGGCAGATAGTGGAGATATCGCTGTGAGATGCAGGTTTGAGTGCTGTATTTCTTCCTGTTGGAGATGAAGGGTTTGGAGAGGCTCGGTGACCACCCTGCTGTGGTGCTGGGGGAATTTAATAGCAGTAGGAGCAGCAGGGCTGGCTGCTGAGACCTTTTCTTCTCCGTGTCTAAAATGGTGCTGCTGGGGCTTCCTGCTGGGTTGTGGCTGGAAGAAAGGAGAGTTTTGGCATAAAGCAGCAAGTCCTTGTGATCATCACAGCCACAGCTGGGAACAGTTTTCAGTGCCTTTGCGCTCTCCTCTTGGAAAAGAGACTCCAGGAAGAAGAGGCCTTGGTGCCTCCGAGCCTGACAGCGGTTGAGCAATCGGCTGCAGACTGGGAGCCAAGGCCCTGGGTGTCCCTCCCTGCCCTGTGTCCATGCTCCCTCCTTGCTCCTTGGCTTTCCTGTGGCGGATGCCCAAAGGCCCCCAATGTCTCGTGGATGCGTGAGCTTTAGAGCCACCATCCAGAGCGCAGAGCTACATCTCCCGGCATGCCTGGGAAAGGCCAAATAGTAGCCGAGGCTCTTTACTGCGGTGTTTCCCTTTCCCAATTTCTAGCACTTGTCTCAAGTACTAGCACTTTGTGGTCTGCTCAACAAGAGCCCATCGGGCTGCGCTTCAGCTGATGGGGATGCTGCCATGGTTCCCGCGTCTGTGTATCCTGTGCATCTCCCCAGGGCTTGCTCTGGCTTCCTGGATTGCACGTGCACGGTGCAGTTTTTAAATTTTCTCTCAAAGCCTCCCCAGCACACACATGTGCCCGCTCCTCCTTACAGGTGACAGTCCCTCCTGCAGCTGCCGTGCTGATGTGTGGCAGCTCCCGGCCTGGCTCTGGTTGCTGCTCTTTGCTTTGCTTGGTTCTCCTTCCAACTCTGAGGACTGGAGCCAGCTCGAAGGAGAGGTTTGGAGCACCCCATGTATGAGAGGTAGCGTAGGGTGAGGCTTGCTCTGAAACAGGCTGTGTGTGATTAAGTCATTTAGACTTGTCATACATTTTTAAAAAAAGGCCAAACAACAAAAATCCACCTTTTTGGAGGAAGAAGGCAAGAGGAGATGGCAGCTGAGCGTTTTGGGGGCTATGCACTAAGTAAACCTCAAATCTGTTGACTTGAGAGGCATGGCTCAAATGAGAGGAATTCATCATAGCCTGTAGGTCTGTACATTTGGAAACAAAATGTGGAAGTTTCCCTGTCCAACAGTTTCCAATTACTTCCTCTATGGTTTCCTGAATAACTCTGGCTGCTGGTTCTAAGGCAGCCTGCCTTGCAATTGCAGCTGTCTCCCTTCTCAAATCTGCATTTTGGGCATCATTTTCACAGTCCACAGAGAACGGGCTGCTGCTTCCTGTGCTTGGACTTGCTTTCCTCCGTGTCAGCAGAAGAAAACTGAGTCCTCGGAGTACTGCTTTCCTGCTGCTGCTGTGCAATGGGCAGTAAAACAGCTATCCCTGGGTGTTTGGGGCTGAGCCCAACCCTGTGGATTGAAAGCCCCTTGCACTTTTGGGTGCAAGCTGCTCTGTTGCAGCTGGAACTCCTTCTGACGGTGTTCCTGCATAGGGAACATTTTCATTTTTAAAATGCAGAATTCCTTGCCCTCTGGTTGTTAGAATGGCTGCTGAGCTATCAGACCATGCCTGCAGCAGAGGAGAGAAGCTGTTATTGCTCTTTCTTGCCATTTGCTTGGCTCAGAAGAGAGAATCACCAG
Organism: Crypturellus undulatus; assembly: GCA_013389825.1. NCBI lineage: Eukaryota > Metazoa > Chordata > Aves > Tinamiformes > Tinamidae > Crypturellus > Crypturellus undulatus. The sequence continues at coordinate 28,196 of VWPW01022567.1, forward strand.
ATTCCTTTTTAGATCTGGGCCCCCTAAGGCCAAGGACCAAGGAGAAGGCAGAAGTGAGGCTGAGAGTGCCATTGTGTCTGTGGGACACCCACTCTGCTCCCTTCTTTGTTATCCATCTTCCTCAGTTCTTTGTGCTTCCTGAAATTTAGAATTGTGACTGTTTGTCCCAGCACCCTGACATATCTACCTCCATGGTAGCAGCCAGGTCAGAAACAGCATCGAGATGTTACTGTCTTTGCAGATGCCCTCAAGCCAGACCTTGAACATTTTGGTAAATTGAAGTTGCTGGATCAAAGCAGTTGGGATGACTTTGGGGAGGAAATGTGCTGTTGGAGAAACCCTATTTTTTTGCATAATTCTTACCAGGAAGGTCCTTAGTTATTGATTATTTTCCTAGAATTATTTTCCTAAAACATCTGGTAAATGAATCTGCAGCACTGCTTGCCCTTCAGTGCTTATAAACTGGGAAGCATTTGGAGGTGGGTGGATCCTCTGAGGGAAAAGACTTTCTAAGGAGAGCTCTTTCAGAGCATACTCTCCCTTGCTTTTTGAAGGCGAAAAAAGCCTCAATAGAAAGTCTATTTTATTTATTCACTTGAAACTCCACCTTGCTTTGAAGGGAGCATATGGAGGCCACCAGTTTTGGTAGGCACAGAAGCCTTCCTGCTATGGCCTCACTTCCCCATTGGAAGTTTATGTTCTGGGTGATATTTGAAATCCAGCTGTCTGAGCGAGGGGAGAGAGAGAAGAAAAAAATTTCCTTCAAAGTTTTGACTCTTGCATTTTTCATCTTTAGTAGACTTAAGTTTTCTGCAGTGTTGAAGGGAATGGCTTGGTTTCCCGTTGCCCACATGTTAGCATTCCTGAATAAAACAGCCTCAAGATTTGTGGAGCAGATTCTTGAAATTCTGAGAATGCTTGGAGCCGGAAGATGCTTCCAGAAACTGCCTGGCCGAACAAGAGGAGTTGGTAGGACTTGGACACACCTTGGAGAAAATAAATAAGGCATTTTTACCCCTTTTGAAATTAATGTCATTCCAGCCCAAACCACCATTCTTCAGTCTTGGGAGCTGTTCTGCTCCCATACCTTTCTGCTGTTTAGCTGCAACTGTTATTTGAACCAAAAAAAAGGGGGGCAGAGGGCGGGGACAAGATATGCAAGTTAGATGAGTTTCATTCCCTATTCTTACACTGATTTCCTGGGTGAGCCTGTCTAGGTCACTTAAAGCTGCAACTGCAGGTGGATTCAGGTACCTAAACATGGCCTGATGCCAAAACCCTACTGAAACCTACTCTGAATAGTCCTGCACAAAGAGCTTTCCTGTAGGAGCCCTTGGAGGGATATTGAGTATTTAATATGGAAAATGCTACTCTGAAGCAAAGATATTTTACATGGCAATAGCATTTCAGATGGAGAATGTTGCAGTGAGCCTTCTGTCCTGCCTTTCTCTCCTGGTTGCTTTTGCTGCTTTTGTCACCTGTGCACATTTGGTTTTGGTGTCGGGGCTTGGGTAGAAGACTTTTCTTCCCACAACTGTGTTAATCCTGGTGCGAGTGTGAGAAGAGAGATTGTAGTGAGACTTCCCCTTGGGAGCTGCTGTAGAAAGCTAGGATGGCTCTTCCTGGGGCAGACTCACTTAGGTGTTCAGGGGGCAGGAAAATCCCAGTGACTATTAACCCACACGCTTCACAACCTCTTTGCTCCTTTCTGTGAGTAAAGGAAGCAACCCAGGTGCAGACCTGTTGCTAATTTGATCTGGACACAGCAGGCTGTGGGCGTTTTGCTCATTCTAAACATTTCTTGTGCACAGGGGGATTGTGGTATTAACATTTTCTTTTTGGAGAGATTTGACTCTAACTAAAATTGCTGATTGGTTCCCTTTTTTTTGCCCTTCCCCCTTTTCCTGTTGAAGTCAAGAACCACTTCAAAGGCTCAGATGTGTTGGTGCCAGATGCCACACAGTTATTGTTAGAAGAATCTGAAATATAATTGAAAACAAACCTTTGTTCAGCCAGGCAAATCTGGCTGAAAGCTTTCCCTCCAAGGTGATGGCTTGGAGACCTTCCTCTAGGTTTGGTGTCCGCACACTTGTCATGGCAGATGGATCGTCTGTGAGTTTTTTTTACATCTGGTAAATGTTTGTTGATCTGGAAGGTGTGTATTTTAAAGAATTTTTTTTTTTTTTTTTTCCTCCCTCTACCTAGGAACATACACTGGTGCTTAAAAGTCACCAGCATATTTGTGGAAATTCCTTGCAGTCATAAAAAGGCATCAAATTGGTCTTGGCAGACTGATTTCAATAGAGATGCTCCAGGTTCCTCTACTTGGCAAGCGCAGAACTGTACCGCTTGCTTTTCTTTAAAGACATGTCTGTTCTGTGGGATATAGGATATTGTTTGACATTACATCTAAAACATTTGTAAAAGCACTGCCGAGAGAGATGTCAGCATTAATTTGAGTTTTTGTTGGAGGGTGCGTGTGAAGGCTGAGGCTGGGATGGGAAGGAGGTTGGTGGTCAGGCTGGATTTCTACTCTTGGCTAAATTGGCCAGGCTGGAGTCTGGGAGCCCAGCAGGCAGCTTTGCAGGGAGCAACCCCTGCTCTCCTGTGGTCCTCTCTGCTCCTGTGTGCAAACTGTTTGCAAAACTCATCACATGGAGCACTTAAACAGCGAGGTTGTAATACGTGCTGGGTATTTTAAGTTACTGATACTTCAAGTTGTTTCCCATACACAGTTTAAGAAACTTTGTTGGGTCAGCCATAGTCTAAGACTGGAATTGCCCCCTTCTATAGGTGCGTGTCAAGGATGCCACGGGTTTTCTTTTAATTTTCCTACCCCCTGAAAAGCACCAGGCTCACTGCATATGGCTGCCTGTCTGTTGTTTGTTATCTCTGTTACACTGTGGTTACTGCTCACACATGATATTTCTTTGGTTTCAGTACAGGGTGAGCGGGTTGTCTGCTGCTGGATCCAAAAAATGTAAACTATTTATAAATGAAAAATACTCTCAAGTTTTAAAGTGCTGTGTTGTCCCCTCTCTCTCTCCAGCGTGTGCACATTTGGCTGATCTCATGTAATCCCACTGATGTAAATCCAGTTCTTTAACAATTTATGGGACCGTGTGCTGCTTGGAGAAATCTTATGACTGTGTTCATGGCAGGGAGAAGCACAAAGCAACAGTGATAAACAGTTAGATAGAAAAATGTTATTTGGCTGTTGCATTTAGTTCAGATATGGGGCTAAACTCAGATGAAACTTCCTTCAGAGTTAAAGTATTCTCAAGTTTGGCTTTCCATTTGGGCTCACTTGCGTTGTAAGCAAGTCTTGAAAATCTGGGAAAAACTATTAATGTGGCATGAAAGGACCTGAAATGACTAGAGTACTCTTTTAGTACTTTGTCCATGTAAACTTTGGATTTGGCATTACAATGCTTTAGTTTTATATTGAACCAGCAACCTATGTTTAGTCTTTCAGGAAGGGTAAATAAGACAAGGTTCTCTATCTGTTTTTCTTTATCCTGTTTTCCATGCACCTCCTGTGACAGCAGTGAAGCCGGCCTGTCCTGTTTCCTGCCTGAATCCATAGACCAGAGGATAGCTGACAAAATAGATGGGATTTTTTTGTAAGTGATTGTTTACAGCAACCCCAGCTAGCAGCAATTCAGCTGGAAAGGGTGGCTGCTTTCTCACCACCCATTTATGTAGGCCGCCTTGGATGACAGATACAGCTAGTTATTCTGTAGGTGTTTTCATTTTCTTTCAAAAATTTGGAAATGTAACTAGTGCATAAAGGAGTAAACTGCTTCTCTGGACTCTATTTGGCTTGATTGTGATACTCCTTTATTCCATAAAACCCCATTGGTATGGAGAAAATATATTTAATTTTGCATATTCCATAGGAGCAACTAAGCATTTTTCCCCTTTCCAGGGTAGTTTTGCTGCTTTTTCCCTCCCTGCTTAAGACTGCACTTGCTGGAGGGAGGCTGGAAACCCAGCTAGAGCTATGGAACAAGCCTTTAATGCACTGATTGTATATTAATGAACAGCCAAGCTGGCGGGCCAGTGCCAGAAAGCAGCGAGTGAGAAAGCCAACAATATCAGCACGAACTTTGCACTCCGGAAAGTGTGAAGTGATGTTGGTGAAAGGAGTTTATTGCACAAGTGGAACACCGCGGTCCTCTTTGATGCCCAAATTTCTGTGCTAGTAAACCGGGGAAGAATAATTGGCCAGTAGAGCCCTGTGCCTGCCAGTTAACCTGTTGGGTGCTGGTTTAAACACCCCTCAGCTTTGTGTGTATTGGATTTTTTTTGTGAAGCAAGTGCTTGCTCCCGAGTTTGGCTTGCTGTGGTGCGAGTTGCGTGCGGAGCTTGTTCCCAGCTGGGTCTTCCCAGGACTTTCTGCCTGGGAGCCCTCTCCGGGAACGCATGGTCCCCAACACAGGAGGTTGGATCTGCTCTGTAGCAAACTGTGTTTCATTTGGAACATTTAAACTATCTAAGATGATCTTGCAAAAAATCTTTTTTAGTGGGGCCTGGGCCAACTTTTGCTTGTTTCTGGTGTGTGGAGTGGGCTTGAAAAAATGTTGTTTCTCCCTCGTCCCCCATCTAAACATCTCAGGAATGTCAAGTCTTGTCAGCCTCGGCTTTGCTGAAAAATCTCTGGAGGAACTGGGGATGTGTTTTTATGTGATCTCCAAAGCCCTAGGGAGGCTGAGAGCAGGTAGTTAACAAAGGCTTCCTTTATCCCAAATGCTAACGAGGCATCCACATTAAATAGCAGCAGCCACAAAACCTCCAAACAACCTGACTCCGGGTTACCCCGTGTTCAGTCTGTCCGTTAATCTTGCACTCTCCTTTCACCAGTTCCCTGCTGTAGCCCTTGCAGGGCTCTCCAGAGCCAGTGAAACCCAGATTTGTAACAGAAACCTGTTTGCAAATACGAACGGATTAAGGAGAAGGTTCTTTTTCACCGACTTTTTCATCTGCAGTTACTCGTAAGAACAAATAATTCTGTGTGGAAAAGAGAAGTTTGCTTTCCTAAGGATTTTGTCTCTGGGGCTAACACTTTTTTGAATTGGCTTCTGCTAAGCTGACCTGTTATCTCTGCATCGTGTTTTCAACTTGTCCTCCTGGCCCTGGCTGCCCTTGTGTGTTTGTAGAGGGAGCAGAGCTGCCTGTTGCACAAACCAACCCGTGCGCCGATCGGAGCTGCAAGTTCCACCCCATCCCTCTTTCTTCCCTCGCAGCAGCTTTCATGGATGCGCAGGAGCTTTCCTGCCCTTCGGACCTTCCCGCCTCCCAGTTGGCCAGTGGGGTATTTGGAGCCGAGCACATGTCCACAGCCTCGTCTTCCTCGGGAACCAGCCTGCGGACAAGTTTTCCCTCTCTTCCTTGTTTTGCCACCTGGGCAGTGGATCACACTTCGACCTGGACTTGGGAACCGAGCTCCAGAGGGAAGGGAGGAATTAAAAACAAAAAGCAGAAGGAAACAGAAGAAATGTTTAATTCCTGAGGCAGCAAGAGGTTCAGAGGGAGCACGTTGCGCAATAGTTCGGAGCGGGAATGGCTTTGCCCACAGTTCCCAGATAACATGTGCGGAGCAGGCAGCCGCGGGGGGAGGGAAATGGGGTTTGTTTATTTGTATAGTTTGTTTTTAATTTAAATAACCTCTATAATCTCCCTCCCTCGGCATAGTAAGTGATTCCTTATTTACTAAGGCCTCCCCTTGTTGTTTGGCCTGAAATGCTGGCTGTGCTCAAGCTTTCCCAAATGGGGATTAATGTATTTTACTGGCTGTAGGAGATGTGAGGAGGATCGTGGAGGGTTGAGGTTTATGTGGGCAGCCCCACAGATCTTTTCCTGCTTGGTTCATGGCACTGAGCAGGCAGGGACACCTGGAATTACTGTTTTGTTTGGGTCACCGATGACTGTCACAGCAGTGCGGACACCCTTCTCTCTGCTGTGGGAGAGCGACCATTGCACCCATGGGCTATGGGAAACCACCGCGTTGCTGCCCATTAAGTTACCCAAATTTATCCATCAGGACTCTGTGGGTAGATGTAGGGCTGTACCTTAGTGCCAGAGGAGGCAGGGAGTGGATTCAGCAGGAACAACACCCTTCACTTTAATTGTTGACAAGAGTATTTTGGATATATGATTTCCTAAAACCTTTTGCTAACACTTTCTGTCAGTCAGCCTCATACAACCGGCTTCTCCGCTCCTGGCTCCAGACTCTCATCATTTCCTAGAGGCGTTTTTCTCCTTGGCTGGGAGGTGCTTTGCCTCTGCAGGCACACGCACGCACACAGGTTTCTCCAGCCAAGACCTTCCCAGCTTGGAATTGCTCTGCTCTTGTATCACCTTGTGGGCAAGTGTCCAATTTTGAGCAAGGGAAAAATACACGTTTTCAGTTCTTTGTGCTGAAAACCACCTTGTTTTTTCCCTAGAAGAACTATACCAGGAAACTTCAGGCATAGGTGGGAGCTTCCAGTTAATTTCAGAAAGTCATTAGTACGTAGGAATGGGACGTTTTCAGCAGCAACACTTAAAAAGTTCACTTATTTGCTAGATCAATAAACTCCTTATATATGGATAGCACATGCCCGGAGGTGTATGATGGTTAATGTATAACCATTAAGTAGTCTTATTTGGGCACTTTTATGTGTTCACATTGTAATTAAAGCTTATAAACATACAGAGAGCGTTTTTATGCAGAGTCAAGGGAGAACCTTTATCCCAGAGAAGGTGTTTGTGCAGAAGGGTCGGTTTGTGTAGCTGTGGCCATGTGATTCAGTGCAAGTGCGGTCAATTCAGTACAGCAAAACTCAGATATTTCACTGTGTCACTCTGCATGGGCTGTTTTATTGGGAGCTGCCTGAACCAAGGGTTGCATTGTTGCTCTGGACTTTTTTTTTGGCTCTTGCTACTGTTTTCTCATTTCAGAGCAACTTTAGTGGCTGTGTCAGACTTGCTGAAGATTTCATAAAATGTTTTCCTGCTGGCTAACCTGCGCTAGCAGTAAATACTTTCCATGACACCTGTGGATCTCTGCACTGGTTAAATGTGTCCCTTGGCATTACAGGGGAAGCTGAGGACGTCAGGATTTTAGAAGGGTTTTGTGTTCTCTGTCTTTTAGACTGGACAGCGTATTTTATAGGAAGTGGAAGCCAAAGGGCTGTTACCTTGGGCCAGGTACCTCAAGGTTCAATTGAACAGTCATTTCCGCAGTGTTACTTCCTGTACAACCTTCTGGAGAAAGTTCGGAATTGCTTATTTGACTTCTGCAGAGCCCTTTCCTGGAGGTTTTGTAAGAGAAAAACTGGATTATATGTTTCCAGTTGCAAAATACACTGCAACCTCTTGTAAAACAGTGGAAATTGTGTAAAAGTAAGCTTTCTGGAGGGATGAGGATGTTTATTTGGGATATTCTGGAAGGTTTTTATTTTGTACTTGCTTGGGGCATTTTTTTCTATTATTTTCTATTATTTTTAATGTAGTGTTCCTGTTTTGGCTAATGCCTGTTCTAAAAGTGCATAGCCAAAGCTAGGTTGTAATGTGCCACGGGGGAAGCAACTTCTGTTATCAGTTGCTGTCGCTTGAGCAGGAGGATTTGTGACCCTTTAACAAATACAATCTAACATAGTACAAGTTCTTGTTATGCTTCAAAAAAAAGTAAATGTTGTGGCTTCACACACACAGTAAGTTTGCACAGATGTTTTACTTGTGTATCTCTGAACTGTACAATGGACTCTCTGGTTTCCTTGGACTTGCCCTCTTGTATCTGCTAGGACCCCACCAAGATCTGCTGCCTTGGGATCCCTGTTGTGCTTCATCCCAGGGTTCCTTCATCAATTTGTACTTGAAACTCTTCCTGTCTCCATCCATCTCTGCACTTGGAACATGTCCTAGAAATTCTCTTTCCAATAGCTGTGAAATGGTGGTGTTTCTTCTCCTTGCTCTCCCTGCAGAGATGATCTCCCTAACGGATATGGTTTTATTTCTCGGCAAGCAGCGGGTGCACCTGGGCCCTTCCCACTCCACTGCAAACCCTGGAGGCTCCTTCTGCTCTGACTGCTGCTCCCTTTGGGCATGGCAATGTGCCGGTGCAGAGCAGATCATGTTGTGCCAAGGAGGGAGGGGCAGCCGCCTTGGCTGCAGCCCCAGCTTGCAAGGACCAAGAACGAAAGGACATTTCTGGTCCTTGCTAACTGCAGTGTTAGCTTTGCTGCTTGTGCCATCGGTCAGGTTGCTACCTGCATGGAGGTTCTTGCTTACTGGGAACCTTTTCTTTTCAGCAGCTGCCAGATATTTTTTTTTTTTTTTTTTTCTTGCTGGGATAAGATGCTCTCAAAGCTGCAGGGGTGTTTTTGGCCATCTCTTGCCACCTTTCTGCAGAGCTTGTTGTCAGGTAAACCTTTCATTTGATGAAGAGATTCCCTGTGCTGAGAGCTGTGACTGGAGCCTCCATTGGTGCATAATATAAATACCACCTGGGTGGTAGTGACTAAAATGCAGCAGAAAATCTTCTCTACAATGCTAATTGCAGCAATATGACTCCAGCAATAATAGCTAAAATAAGATAGAATGTCTTATTAAAATACTTTTTGAACCAGCATTTCACTAAGTTCACTTTTTTCAAGGGGCTGCGTAGTGCTTTCTGTAATCAAAGAGCATGGAAATGTTCCCCCTCCCATCCTCTATCAACCTGATGTGGGAAGCATAAAGATCAATAGAAGAGAGAATTTGTTCCTTGATTCAACATTAATAATGACTGCCCTTACTTTGAATTAGCTGCAATGCTTTTAGCTGAGGAATTGCACGAGTCCAAGGCAGTTCGTTGAATAATAAATCAAGGCATCAGTCCAGCTTTGAAGTCGAGGGGAAAAAAAAACCCTTATGGGGGTTTGAAGGCAAAATGTGTGCTCAGTTTTGGCGCCTGACTGGTGCTCTCAGCGTTTGCCTCACCTGCTCTGCTCCGTATCCAGTTGCCCAGGACTCCTGAAGAGTTAAAAGTGACTTGAACAGCAAAAAGCTGCAGCTTTTGCCATTGGAAAGAGGGGCCCATGGCAGTATCTTCTGATGCCGAGAAATCCCGAGATACCAATTCCTTCGGCAAGAACAGGGACATCATTCAAACTGCTTTCTAAAACTTTATTGGCTATAACTTTTCCTCTTTCTCAGAATCTTTCTGTGGTTTGTGTTGCACTAATAAAGAAATCTAAATCTGGCTTTAGAAATGGAGGATAAGAAAAATAGCACCAATAAAAACTGTAAAACCCAAACATTTCTCAAGCAGTGCTTCTGTAGAAGATGCAGCACTATATGCTGGGGCAGAGAGCACAATAAAGATTTTACTGGCGCTCTTTGACTCCGTCGTAAGCTGTACAGCTGTCCTGAACTCTTGGTCGTCTCTGTCTATAGACATCTGTAGCTGTATTGTGGTCTGCCTTAAATTCATATATATAGTGAAGCAGGTAGCTACATAAATGCCAAGAATGAATTGGTATTTGTGCTGCTCTGCTGCATTTAGTGAAAGCTGTGAGGGCGGGTATGTAGTGACTGGAAAGTAGCAATAGATTTAAACCCCTGTGGCTTTAAGTCATTCTTTGGACAGAGACTTGGGCCGCAGCTTCATGTGCTCCAAAATCCTTGCAGATGTCTTGCTGCTGTCCATGTAGTAAATACCAATGCAGGGATTATAGCAAAAATGTCCAGAATGTTGTTCTGATAGCCCTGCTCAAGCAACTCGCAGTACTAGGCCAGGGGCACTGTTAAATACCACAACTGTGGTATTCCTGCAGCAGTGCAGCTTTATGGGAAGTTCCCTTACAGATATTCAGTATATTCTTTTTTTTTTTTTTTTTTTAACAGTGCCACTCACATTTTTAAATTAGGAGCATCTTTGAGAGGGATGCATTTTCTATGTCTTGCTCTTGCTAACCACAAGGATGGACATAACTACTCTTTCCTTGCACTGATCCTGCATATAAACAAACAGCCTGGGACCTGCTGGCTTTTGTCTGATGATAGGAGCATGTTCTGGAAGTTTCACCCTCATGCTGTTATGTGGGTGATGAGCTCCAGCCCTTTGCCAGCTTTGCCAAAGGAGATAGTGCAGCTCTTTACCATGTGGTACTGCAGCTTGTGATGCAGGGAAGAAGCTGTGTCTGCTTTTTCCAGGCTATGTGTAGGGAAATCAGGTTTACCTAGAGAATACCTCTGCTCAGAACCCTAAATATGGAGTAGATTAACTTGGGAGTTTCTTCTGACTCTTCATTGTCAAGGGAAAGGCTAGTTTCAAGGTAGATTTATTTGCCTTGCAGCAGATGCATTATATATAGCTTGGCTTTTTTTTCTCTTGAACTAGGTGGGAATGGTTTCTTTTAAATGCAACCTCTTCATCTTGATGGTCAATTAAAACAGGTTGGAGGTCAGATTAAAAAAGAGGGACAGAACATTTGCTTCTTACTGTATCTATTTCTGTAATGTTATCAGTGCATGTGGTTTTATTTCTAGTGCTTTGTTCCAGGGCTTCCTCTAAAATTGAATGAGTTGAGGCACTTGGATGCAGTACAGCTTCCAATTTGGGGTTAGAAATCCATTAAATTGCTTGGTGCTTTATTGGCAGTGTAAAACTGCCTGGGATGGAAGCACATTATCATTGGACATTGATTACTTGAGAGGAGAGAAGCTGCTGCTTGTGTAAACCGCCCACCTCCAGCCACAACAGCCAACTTGTAGGATTGCTTAGCTTTAAAATGTGCATATTTTGCCCTTTAAGCACTGTTAGTAACTACAAAAAAACTCACTGTTTTTAAACTGCAATAGAGAGCTGTCTGCCATGTGGTTTTTCACACCTTGAGGGTTTTAAAGCTGTCCATGCAGTGTCCAGTGCTGCCGGCCTTGGACTGCTCCACGGGTTGTTGATGAACCAGAGCCGCGTAACCTGGCCAGGGCTTGTGGCAAAGGAGCCAAGGTGGCTTTACAGGAAATGCCAACCCCTTGGACTGTGCCCTGCTGTGACAAACACAACAAAGCACCGGCAAGGTGGCCGCAGCACTGGCTGATGCTGTAGTAGGAATTCACATGGTGTTTTTCTAAGGCTTTCGTTTTCCCTTCTTCTTAGCCCGACTAGTTTTGACCAGCTCACAAATATTCCTTTGTGCTGCTTCCAAGCAAATGTGTTTTTTCTGGGGGAGAGAGATAGGTCCTCCTTGATTAACTATTAATGAGGAGAACAGAGAGGGAATGAAAGAGGAGCAAACACGGGCGCACGGTCCCTGCCCTCGCCACCCCGTTAATTATTGACCTGGCTCTGCTCGGCAGTGACCGAGGGACCCACCTGGCTGAACGCTGGCCCTTGCTGGGGAATGGGCCCTGTAGGGTGCCCGTGAGGGGAGAAATTCAGGAGTGGGTCCGATGCTCTCGTGTTCCTGCACCCCTACCAGCCGGTGCCTAGCAGAGCAGTAAGCTCTTTACCAAATCCCACACCCTGGGGAAGGAAGCATCTTATTCCTTCTTTGCAGAAGGATGTAGTCCACATATTTTGGCATGATTTAGCACCTCAACTTCTCTTTATCTGTTTTTCACCCTTTATTTCTTTTCCTCCCCCTCCTCTGGCACCAGGCAGGCACCTGCAGTGAGCAGGGGATGCTGCAAGCACCTCAACAGCCCTGCATGAGCTGGGGAGCAGCGTGGGCACTGCTGCTAGTGGCACCATGAGGGCTGGGACCTGTGATGTGTTCACCACATAAATGTGGCAGATAAATAAGCCGTGGTGCTGGAAAAACTCCTGATAGCATTTCTGGTAAGGTCAGTGTTTGGCTTCTGGGCACAACTGAAAGCACTTGAAGGCCTGAAGAGAGCAGAACACACTACAATTTTCTGCTTTAGTGAAAAAACATATCTTAAAATATGGGTTAGTGGATATTATTGAATGATTGACCTCGGATGTTTTCTTAAACTGTGCAAACTTCTGAGCAGCGTGTGGGGAGCCTGAATTATCTCTTTCATGTGAACTCCTCCCGTAGCCACCGCTGGATTTTGTGCAGTTGCGTAATGGGGGTTTAGGTTACCAGCAGTTGAAAGAATTGCAGTGGATCTCTTGGCCTTTCTGCATCTAAAACCAGAGGTTTAACATGCTTTATCTGCTGTGAGTACTTCTGAAAACCACACAACTTCGAGGTGAAAGTATTTGCTTTTTCACAAGTAGCAGAGATTGTTTTGAACTGATTGTTTTGTACTGTATTTAGGGCTGACTTATCAATGAAGCCCTTGTGTATTAAGTATCAGTTAATGGGGACTTAGCAGTTGTTCTAAGGGAGACATGTAGAGTAAATCATATAGTTGTTAATCCTCAATGAATTGGTTTAGTATGTTGAATACACAGCGGGGAACCTTAATTGAAAATGTTAGTAAAGAAGTCATGACCTTTATTGATTTACCTAAGAAATGCAGCGGTGATGGAGGCAGGAGCAGTTTGTTTCGTGGGTGTTTTGCTCACGAGTGAGGCTGCTAGCCATTGCTGTAGCATTTTAAGATGTAGTGTGCTTTGCCCTGTGTTGTGGAGACAAAAGTCTGAGAAATATATATGTTTCCCTGCCCTATATTTAAAAGAAAAGTGTTGCTGTTGCACAGTGGAGCGAGGAACTTCCTTGCTTGTTTTGGTTTTAGGATATGTCTTTCTCATGACACTAAGTAGCACTTTAATTAAACAGAACAATAAACTGAGAAAAAACCCTATGGGCATCTGAGCAGATTAAAGGTGGAGTTTATTTGTGCATTAAAATAACCTTGCACATCCTGATTATCCTTTCCTGGTTTTTTTACCTGTCACAGGTGGCAAACCAGGATTGTTTTATGTTGAATTAAATATGTTTGCTTTTATTTAGATGTTCCTGCCCCTTTTGAAATTTGTTTTTTGCTCAGAGGCGCTTCTCACAGCTGACAGCCGCGCATGTGTTAGGGAGGGAGAGAATCCACTTCCTTCGGGCGGTGCAGCTTAATAGAGGCAGCAAATAAAGTGAAAAATTACTGCAATTAAATATCACCAGCTCTGCTCCTTGCAGCATCCCCTGCTGCACAGAGCTGCCTTTGAGTGCGCTGTGCTGTGAGGAGCCCCAAAACGGAGGGTCTGCAGCCTTGGTAAGTGTGGCTGTGTGCCCAGAAGCAGAGAAGACTTTGCTGAACACATCATCATACCTCGCTTTGGGTGAAACAGCCTGAAATGGAACTATTTCTTAACAATAGGGTATATGAAAGATATGATTTTCCAAGAAAACCCTCTGAGTTGAGAGGGTTGCTTATCTAAGATTATTAGAATAGAAGGAAATGGGATCCTAGGTTTTGTCCAATCACACTTGTGTAAACCTAACAGGGCCTAAAATAACCTGACCCTGCTGCTTTTAAAGACGCAAACATGCAAGAGCCCCTTGTTGGAGATTTGGAAACCCCAGCTGCAGCTCGGTGTTACTCAACTCTTTGCTCCAAGAACTTGCCGTCCTTGGGAAACAGTCGCAAGTGCTCTCGCCGCCCGGGAGAGCCAAGGCGCCCGTAATGATCCTATTCTTCATATTTCCTACCTCCCTCCAGCGTTATGCAGGCCCACCCGTCTGCTCCGGTAGTCACTTCCCCACTTTCCTTGCCCAAATCCCTCGGTTTTCGTGGTGCGTGCGCTCCGGTTCTCGGCAGTGCAGAGCAGAAAGGCAGGCTGGGCTCAGAGACGCTCTGAAGCGGATGAGCGTTTAGATCCCAGCTTCCTTGAGCCGTGTTAGACTTCAACTGCGTGTTAAATTAAACCCTAGTCCTCTACAATGGATGTGTGGTTTTAATTAGCATCATTTGCACTAATGACTGCGTGCATCTGCTGGGATCTGCGTGGTATTGATTCCTTGGCAATCATGCTGCAGGAATTTCCTCTGGACAGTGCGGTTAGTCAGGCCGGGAGTGATTCAGGGCGCAGTTTGCTCGGTGTCTGGATCGCCTCGCAAAGTTTGTCTTCACTGTCAAATTAGCTCATGTTATGGCTTGAGGGTTGCCCTTAAGTTGACTCCCTTCTGCACATAAAGCCCCTTATACGAGCGTGCTATTAACCCAAGCTAATATGATGCTGCTGCTGTTAATCTGAGCTAGCAGAAGCAAAGCTTGAGCGAGCACAGCCCGCTAGCCGATAACAGAACCTCTCTGTGATGGGCTGCAGCTTCACCCACGCAAGTGCTGCTTGTCCTCCCATGTCTTTCTGTGCCCCTGTCTTTCTAAAACAGCTCACTGCTCACAGCAGCAAGCAGGGACGTTCACCCGCTGGTTCACTGTGTTTTGGTGCTTTTTACCTCTTTTCAAGAGGTGTCATTGCTGCTTCTCGGCCCAAGATGCCTCTACACACCAGCAGCATTGCTAGTTGTGCGTGCTGGGTGCCCAGGGTCTGCTGCACAAGTTGCTGCCCAACTTTGAGCATCACTCGGTGCGGGAGCCTGCAGCCGAGGCTGAACTGCAAGGTCTAGTGAGTGCAGGTTCCTCAGGTGAAGCCTTAACTAAGAGTATAGGCTTGTCTTTCCTTGCCTTGGGCTGTCGAGCAGGGTTAGGGAGCAGTGGGGTGGAGGTGGTGGGCAAGCCTCTGGGGTAAGAATCTGTGGCTCCATATCAATTTATTAGAGTGAAGGGAAGCATGGAGGTGACCGGTGGGGTGGCAGAGTGTCTCCCCGTGTCTAGCTTCAGCCGCTGCATCGGCATCTCGGAAACCCTGCAGCAGGGCAGTAAGGACTGTCAGGTCTTGCACTCGGGGAAAAAGATGTTCTAAAGCTGCTGCTTTTTGTCCCTGGTATTCATGCAAGCCCCTGAATCCTTGCAGACTGATTACCTTGTGTTCACCCTTGTGGTGGCGGTGTGATGAAGTGCAGAGCTCTCAGCTGTGTCCCTTGGAAAGGTACTGGGTTCTACCTTGTGTGTCGCTGTCTGGGAGGCCGCTGCCTCTTCGGAAGTTCAAAAAACTTGCTTAAAAGCAATAAAGCTGAGTGTGCTTTCTTCTGCATGCAGCTGTGTGCTTTCTTCTGCATGCAGCTGTGTGCTTTCTTCTGCATGCAGCTGTGTGCTTTTAGCATGGGCAACATCTTCCTCTTGTGCCCCTGGCCCCATGGCCAAGCTAATTCATCTGTGCTGCTTTTCATACGCAGCCGAGTGTGCCGGGCCCTCCATCCTGCACCCCAGAGGCAGCTGCAGCCGCGTGGGAAGGGGCACCCGATGCCCATTGGGAGCTGCGGCCAGGCGGCCTTTCTTTCCACAGATTAGCCAGAGGAATTTCCATTGCAGGACCTGATTGTTCGGGGCTCTCGGCTCCCTTTTGTGCCTGAGCAGTGAAAAGTTGTGTTATGACAATGGCTGACAAAGTGCTTAATGAAAGCAGGAGCTGGCGGTGGCGGCGCTCCGAGCCATCCTCCTCTTCTCCGCTGCCTGTCATCGTTGGGTGCGGAAACGCTTTGGACGTAGCCTTCCCCGCTGACAGATAGATAGTGCTGATGTACGGGTCAGAAACCCTAACCTTGCCGAACTGAATTCGGCCCTCCTCATGGTGAAGAGACCAGCAGCAACGCATTTGTTCTTCTATCTAGCAAGTCTGTTGTGAAACAAGGGGCAATTTTCCCCATCACCAGCCGTGTTTCCAAAGCCCAGACAGTATTCCTGCATTAACCTGCTGTCTACCCGGCACCTTCCCCAGGAGGTAGGATTGGGGTCTTGGGATCTTGATCCCTTGCTGTTGGCACAACTTCTGCAACACTCCTATTGCCCCCAGGAGATGGTTTGGAGGAAGGCTCTGTACCTGTTGTTTAGCACGGCCTCCCTTTGCCGCTTTGACGCTCAGCGATCCCCAGTGTCATTTTTACAATGCTAAGTCAAGGCAAGCACTGCTTTCTTATTCAGAGACTGGTATGGATAAATAGAGCATGGCCCTTCCCCTGTTGATTTAACGTACTCTTTAGTTCCTCATCGTGGATGTCTTAGTGACAGGAGACGGAAAAACCCTATGTTGCTGGATTAGCCATCACAAGGAAGAACTGAAAGACATGTAATAGCTGAACGCAGCTAAACAAGGAGCAGAAACGTGACAGAATGCAGTGCTCAAGAGCCCTTCCCAGTGCTTGGTGTCCCTAGCCTGCCGGTCCTGGGCTGTTTGACCAGAGGCTCTGAGAGCTACTGGGGCCAAAGCAGTGTTGGGAGCGCGATGCCTCGTGCTGGGGAGCACCCTGCGGCCGCTGCACCCCCAATTCCCAGTTCCCTCCGGGATTTGCAGTACTGGAGCCCGGCCAAGGCCTCGTGTTGCCAGCGTTGGGCAAAGCAAGACAATACGAACCTCAATTTTATTTACAGTCTAAATAGACAGGATGGACAAAGGGTGGCTGTGGAAACAAAAGCTCTGGAGAGGTGATGGGATGTGACCCGGTCACACAGCGGGAGGTTGAGAGAGGCAGGAATAGAACGGAGCTTTCCTGACTCCCACTCCCGCTGCTGTGTCCATGGGGCCGGCTACAACTTTTTACCATTTGCAGGCTCTGGCTGCCCCACAAGTACTGCCCAGTGAGGGGCAGCTGGGCTCTGGGAAGCAGATCCTGGGATTGCTGATGCTTCAGGCTAGAAATTCCTGGGCATTTTGATGTAAGTTAAAATGCAGCTGGTTAAAGTACAACTGTAGAAGAATTAAGTAGAACTGTTTATTTTGGTCAATCTATTTTCAAGTCTTCTATTTATTTTGTGCCAATACTTTAAGTGCAAAGATACTGTCCCCATAGAAGACACAGAAATATGTGCCCCACACAGACACAGATGGGTTCCTGTCGTGGCAGTGCCAGCACTGCGGATGTATTTCCCCCTTGCAGTTTGTCCTTAGCATTTGCCCCTACTTTGTTCTTGTTGTGCTGAACATATAGGATATTACCTGTTGTATGTTCCCCTGGTTCTGCCTGTACTTCAGACAGGGGCAAGCTCCAACCTGATTTTGCTATGTGGTTTTTAAAAGAAAAAAAAAAAAAAAAATCTGGTAATATAATCTGTGGGCAAATTGCACTTTAATTTGTAATTGCGCTATGAATATGGACTTGGCTTTCAAACACTCAGTTTAAACTGCAGTTTGACTTTTATTTAGATAAATGCCTTTGAGTTCCTAGTGAAATGGATATCTGCTGCAGGCCAGTATTGATTTAAGTCTCTTGAGTGTTTTAAAAGACAGTAGAGACTTACAGGACAGCGGAGTTTAAAACTAGGTGTTTGGTTGGGTTTTGCAGTCCGGGGTAGCCCTTAACAGCATCCAGCGCTTAAGCTACCCCCTGCTTTGGGTTTGCAGTGTCCCCTGTCACATTGGGGTCTGCAGAAGGCAGAGTAGCTTCCAAGCAGAGACACGAGGCAGGGAGGACTGGCCCCTCTGTAGTCAGACTGACTCCCTGGTTGGAATAGGCGGTCCAATGTTTGGGCTTATCTAAAATCAGACCGTGCATCTTTCAGGTCATGTTCAGAGGTGCTGTTAGAGGGTGTAGCCTCCCTGCAGAGGAGACAGGAGGGCTGAATTTTCCTCAGGATAATATCCTAGAGCAGGGTGTGGAGCAGGGTAAAATTAAAGCAGGTCCCCTTGCAATTTCCTTACAACTCCTTGTGGCTGCTGTTCTTGCTGCCACCCATCAATTTGCCACCTCCCTTTTCACATTGCTCATAGGCAGTAACACGCCTGCATTGCCTACATCATGTTAATTAGGCCATTTGTTAATTCTCACCTCATTAGTCACTTGCTCTTAATTGGCGTGTGCTGTCCCCAGAAGTCCCTAAGTGCAAGTTTGACCTGTCCTGTGGCAGTGTGCTGGCAAAGTGTACGTGGAGGGGAGATTTTCCTGCTGCTCCGTAGGCAACAGGGGAGCACGAAGGCGCTGCTTGTGTCTTCAGAATTGGGGCTTTGGACTTTCTCCAAATCCCGGATTTTGTTATTTTGTCCCTCAGTGGAGCATTATAATACAATCTTACTGGCAGATAGATGGAAAGTATCAGCTGAGGTAGCCGTGCAACAAAACATTTACTACTGCGTGAGGTTGCAATGCAACAGCAGCAGGCTGAAGGCTGTAGTTACTGATTTGAAGGAGAAAATTAACCATTCAGCGATATATTAATGTTATAATCTTGCTAATAAGTATAGGAAATGCATAGTGAATTTACATGCCACTATATATATGTGTGTGTGTTTGATCTACGTGTAGCACATAGTGGTATATAAAAAATTCCATGTGTACACAGATTGAAAAAAAAATAGCAGCAGGTTTGATTGCTTCGGTTCAGACTTTAATTTCTCAGGAAATGCCTTATTTGTTTGCAACTAGTTACATGGCTGTGGCTGATCAATGGAAGATCGTAAATATAGTTGTATAATATTAAGACAAATCAGCTATATGTGCTAATTTAAAAGAAGAAAATGCTTAGGAGAGCTAGATAAACATGATAACAAAGTTTAAGCGACTGTCTACTTCATTCAGCAGAAAAGTGCTGTTCAGCCCTGTTTCTTAAAAGTTCTTTTAAGAACAACAGCTCATCTCCTAGTGCAATCCAGAATAATTAAGCTGTCTGGGTTTTGCTGAGCACAGTAACTGCAGGGTGCTGATCTACTGTCTTTTCTTTTCACAGAAACCTGAGCTACAACAAGTTGACAGAGATTGATCCTTCTGCCTTCGCGGGACTCTCGAACCTGCAGGAAATGTAAGTGTTCTTTGCAAGGCTTTAATTGTATTTTCTTAGAGCAGCTTGTTGAACAGAAGGAAATTGTACACAGCTTCCCAGGACAGCACATTCCCTTAGCGAGCATGGATCAGCAGATCTGATTTGTTGTGGGTGTTTTTCCTACTCCACCTGTACTGCTTATTATTATCATTTTTAAACCAGTCAATTTCAGAACATAGCATCCCAATGGAAACAGCCCAACTGCTAGTGGAAATCACTGGCATTTGCCTCCCTCTCCATCTTGTGCAATGCTCCGAGTTCAGCTAACACACCTGAACATACACACAAAGCTCCTTGCTGAAAGGATAACCCTGGAGCAAGGCAGAACAGCCTGGATTGTGATATCTGATGCCAACCTAGCCCGGGTCTCCCAGGAAACAAAGGTGTAGTGTAGTGGATAACAAAGCACTTAACTGTGTCTCCTCCTTTCTTAGACATTTGTACTGCTTTTGGAACTAGAGCAAGTTTTGTTTGAAGCCTGCTAGGAGAGCCTAAAATTACAAACTGTCTTTCGGTTTGGTAGGGGAAGAGAGAGAGATAAAGGAGGTTTGAGTAGCTTTTACAGATTGCCTTTTCTGCACTTTTGGGAAAAGCAAATTCTGTTTTGAGGAATCACAGGTTTTCTGGACTCCAGGTCTGTGTAAATGCTCAGCAGTTAATGTGCATCGAGCTGCTGCGCTTGTCAGCTTTTCCACAGGGATTCCCGAAGTTCTGATTTTGGGCTTTTAAAAGTGAAAGTGACTGAAATTGAAAGCGGTGGGTTGAGGTAACGAGCGCTCATTTGAATGCTGAATCGCTGGCATACTTGAGGTTTGGGCTCTGTTTGAAGAGCTACTGATGCCTCATGGGAAACTGAGAAAACATTTCCCTTCCGAAACAATGCGGCGCTCTGTGCACAGTGCTCATTTGCTCTTGTCCTCGTCTGGTTTCATTAAGTGTTGGCTCTGGGGCTCGTGGAGGGGCCGGATTCTGTGACCCTTGAATAGGCAAAGCAATTTGCTGCAGTGAGACTTCTGCCTGACCGGTGTCTGCAGAACTGGACCCTGGTGATTGATAAACTCTCTCCACCTGCCTAGTCCTCCCATGGCTCCCCTGCTTATGACTGAGTTTCACTTACTAGGGAGCATGTTTTAATGAGGGATTTGCATCGGGAGTGACTGCAGCTCTCTGACGTATGTTCATATTCACCTTAGCAGTGAGGGAGGGGAGAGAAAGGTGATGCAGGTGAGCAAAATGCTTCCTACAGGATCTGTTTGCTCAACTGTTCTGGAAAGCCTTAAATTGCTCTGTGCTTAGAGAGCAGAATCACAGCTCTGATCCCATGAGCCTGTAGAGTTACGCTAACACGTCTGTGGCTTAGCAAGAGCTTTTCTTTGTGGAAGTGCCTGAGGGCGCGTGGCTTTGGGGAGCCAGGATTGGGAAGGTTTTGTTGGCGTCCGGCTGCGTGGGTTGTGGGCTCCCTTGTGCTGCAGCATCGAGTGCAGGACAGGCTCCGCACTGAGCAGGTAACTTTAAAACATGCAAGGGGAATTAAGTAATGCAGCCCGCAAAGTAATGGCACAGATAAGAGCTGCTTGCTGAATTAGAAAAGCAGGCTGAGGGGAAAGGGAAGTGGAGAAACGAGTAGGAGGGAAGGCAAGAAGTCAGAAAAGGGAGGCTGAAGGAACCAGAGGTCTGGAGTGGAGCCTGGAAGGCAGCCGCTGGAAAGCGTGAGGGAGAAGCTCTATTAAAAGCCCTATCTACCAATCTTGGTTGCTTTTGAATAACAGCTAAACCACAGACCACTGAAATAAACTGTATCTCACAGAGAACCACATCTGTACTGCCAGAGCATCTCCTTTCTGAGTTGTTTTTTTTTTTCTTAAGCGCTCTACAAACATTCATGAAATAAGCATCATGCTGTGGCATGTCTGGAGAGCAAGTCAGTGTTTTCCTGTGTGCGCTGCGCTGGGCAAACCCAGGCACCCTCGGGGAAAGAGATTGCCCCAAATATAATAGATGCATTGATAAGACCTGAAACCTCCCGTGATGCTCCAAACACCGAGCCTGAGCCTGTGGTTCCTAGGCCTTACAGAAGAGGCTCAGAGCTCTCTGTAGGTCTCTGTATGTGCATAATTAGCTCAGTGTGTTTTGAAAACCTTTGTTTTCCCTTGATTTTTAAGAAGGTGTCCCCAAAACAAAAGATTTCAGCTTTATAGCTTTTGATGCTTCTGTTTTGGTTTATGAAGATGGTAATAAAATAATAGCCCTGTTTACCCTCCATTTTTATCTTGTGTTTAGTGCGTTTTCCTGTTTTTTTAAGCAAAGCTTTCACCTAAGTTTAGGTCTGGGTGAGATGAAATGTGGTAGCACAAAGCAACGTGAAGCCCCCCCCCAACCACACATGATTAAATCCTCAGTCCCTTGCAAAGGGAGCCCTTCTCTTGCTGCCCACAATTTTATGGGTAGGTTGGCCACCCGTTTTGTGCTTGTTCCTCCAAAAGGCACAATGGGGAGTTTTTCAGGTGATGGTGGAGCTCAAATAATTGTGCTGCTGAAGCCCCTTATGGGAGGAACCTAGATGTGACATTACTTACCCTCTTCAGGAGAGCTAGACTCATTCTCGCATCCCTTTTGTTGTTCCCTCTGAGGACCATCCCAATCCCAGGGTCTCTCCCTCTGGCAGCTGGATTGAAAGGATGGGGGATCCTGCCCTGGGTAGGCCCTGTTTGTCCTTTCTGGAGTTGTCCTGGGTCGAACAGATTGTGGGACCCATGAGTGATGGTTGCGCTGCTCTCCTGTTTTCCAAGCTCATTCTCCAAAGTAGTAGTAATTGTGCTAACAACCCTCCCCAAACAACTCACCTTTTATTTTCTAAAGTGCCTTTCACTGAAAGCCCTGGAGAGCTCTGCTATTTTTGAGCAGGCTCCATTTCAGCTTGACACCAGCCTGGCAACTTGGCCGTAAATATTTTATACGGGTGGCCCCCCTCTTCCTCCCCTCTGTTACCATCCAGAGGCAGCAGATTTGTGTCCTCAGAGGGAGGGCAAGGGAGGAGAAAGACAAAAATTTAAAATTTCCTGACCCAGAAGTCTGGTGGTTTGTGGTGTTGTGTTTTTCTTTTTTTCTTCCTATTTTGTTCCTTTACATGTGGGAGGGAGTTGATGAGAGGGAAATCCCAGGCAAATACACAGCTTGGCCGTCTCCACTGCGTCAGCAATGGGTGTCCGTGAGCCAAGCGGGAAAAGGAGGTGGGAGAACAACTTCTGCCTCTGCTGTTTTACTGGGGAAGAGCTGACAGGACAGCAGTGATAGACAAAATTGCATTTATATCAGAAGGGTTTGAACACTTGTTAGATATTGAGTGGTGTCGAGGCTGCCGAGCCAGAACTGGAAGAAAGGCTGGAGGAAGGTGACCCTGATTCTCCCTCCTCTCCTGTGCTTTTCAACGAGATGCTTGGTTGGATGACAAGTAAAATAATGGCACATGTGCATTTTAATGCTCTTTCCAGCTCCCTTTGTACCTCTGAAAGCTCTAGCCCTTGGGTCTAATATGAGCAGCAGTGAGCTTTTAGCTGGAGTGTTGAGCTCCTTGCTGAATCCCAACGCGTCTGGCTCTTCTCCCTTACGTTTGTAGTACAGATATGATGTTAGAGGCAAAGCTGAGGTCGAGGAAAACTTTTATCCCTGCAGGGCTTGGAACTCTGCATGAAATCAAATCACCCACTCTCCCAGGAGTCAGAGGAAGTTCTGGGATGGATGTGTCGCTGCCCTATCCCACTGGCCAAAAATATTTGAAAGTGTGTGTGTGTGGGGGCGGGGAACAAAACCAAAAAGCTAAAATGGAGAATTGTTGCAACTTGTACTTGTAGTGTAGCACTTGCAGCTTCCCTGGCGTCCTTTATGGGATGCTCTGCCTCTCACCCCCTGCTTGGAAGATGCTGTAGGGCTCCCTCCCTTCCTGGGCTGGGAAGCCTTGTGAAGTAAAGTGAGATGCTGTGACTGAGTGCTGGGATACCTTCCTGGATGCCCTTGTAAGACCTCCAGAACCTTCTGGCATCCCCTTTTGCTGCCACGCTGCAGGGCAAAGCTCGAGGCGAGCAGTAGTGGTCAAGGCCAGGGGGAATCCGGCAAGGGGAGCCACGTTCTGCCTCACCAAGAACTGGTCTCCGTGCCTGGAGGCAGCGCTGCCCCTCGCTCGGCTTGGCAGGGCCTGGGCTTTAATTGCTTCAGCGTGTGGCGGAGAGCGGCAGCATGGCGAAGAAATTAGGTAATTTTCAAGCAGCCAGACAAGCGCCTGTTACAGTAATTAATTGACTAATTTGCCATACAAACAAGGGTCCTTTAAACCGAGGAAGAGCCCGTCACAGGGCAAGGATCTGTTTTCAGTCAGAAAAACACTTCAAACATTAGGCCGTTGAGGGGGGACGTTTTTGTGCCGGCAGGGCTGGGGTTTCCAAGAGGAAGGCGCTTTTGTGAGTTGGCTTTGGGAGCCTTCATAGGGATGATTATGGTGGCTCTTATCTGAAATAAATAAAGTGCAAGGCCTGGGTTGGGAGCGGGAGATGAGATTGCAGGGAAGGTGCAGCAAAACCCCTTGAGAGGGAGAGCTCTGCCAAGGCCGCCGGGCTCCAGGTGAGTCGATGAGGGCAGATAACAAGCCACGTGTTTCTTTGCTCTAAATGCTGATTTTCTGTTTGTTACAGCCGCCTGAACAACAACGAGCTGACTGCCATCCCGTCGCTGGGAGCTGCTGCTTCCAATGTCCTCGCCCTTCACCTGTGAGTTGCTCCAACTTCCTTGCCCTTTTTTTTTTCTTTATTTTTTTTTCCTACTTTCACTATCTGTTGTTGTTTGTGGGGTAGATCTGACTTACTCAGGGAGAGTTTCGGGTGTGTCACACCCACTCCTGTTAGCTTGTTGATACCTTAATTAAGGAACATCTTCTGGAGTCCCGTGATTTATGTGAGATTGTTTGATAAACCCTGCCTTGTTCTAACTCAGTTTGGGAGAGCAAGGCGAAAGATAACACCTGAAAGCCAATTAGAAATCTGCAAACGCTAGAAGAGATCCTTTCTCTGATACTTAATTTCTGGAGTGATTCAGAAAGCCAACCACTCCATCTGTCAGCTCATCCAAGTCTGTAGAAATGCCTTCCACAGTCCCCAAAGCCAGTTCCTTGCAAATCTGGATTTGTGTTGAACTGCAGTGGAGTGACTTAAACTCTGCTCAGGATTTAAGCAAACATAACTGATACAATTTGTTCTTCAAAATCTGATCTTGGGTGCCCTGTGACTTTCTGACCTGTGCCCCAGCAGAACCCAGCAAAAATAATTGCAGTTGTTATTCAGGTGCAGGGTTCATTGGCTAGTGACCTGTCACAGATAATTGCACTGGGCTTCCGCGCAGCCTTCAGGAACACCAGCATGGACAATTATGGATAATTACAAAATAAAACACCCTAGGAGAAATTCACAGTAAAGTCTATCAGATGGTCGCTGTTCCTGCTGCTGGAAGAACACGGATATTCCTTTTCAGCTTTGGGTTTGTGTGTGTTTATTTTTTGTGGTTGTTCTCATTCCCATAAACATCTCCTCCTTTGTCAAACTTCTGAAATCTTATGGTCAGTGACAACTAGTGGCAGTTAATTCCACAGGTTTGTTATATTTTGGGTAAAAATACATTCTTTTTCATTGTCTGCCTTTAGGTTTCAATCATCTCATTCTTGTGCTGTTTAAGTGTATATAATTTTACCTTTTCTTTATTGTTCTTTTTTAATCCTCTCTTTTTGAACGCCAAGAGAACTATTCATGACCTAATCTTTCAGGGGATTCGTTCCAGACTTCCAACTATTTTTATAGCTGCCCTTTCAACTTTAATTTTTTTCTTTTGAGGAAGTAACTAGTCAAGGTTAGATCCCGGTGTAGGGATGGCTTTTGTCTCAGCACATCAAGGTTGGAACCCTTGACGTTCCTAACTTTGGGAGTTTAGTTACCTGCAAAAGAGCTAGATTTGAAGGCCTTGAGAATCTGTCACCAAAGGTCTCCGCTTGGGGGTAATGCTGAAGGGAGCAATGGCATTGAAATAGCTCTTGTATCAAACCTCTCAGTATCTTAAGAGTATGGATTTCTGAAATTATTTTTGCATGTGTCTTTTTGCTTCTAATGCATACAGAGAAGGAATTTTGCTGAGGTATGCATGATGCCTCCCAAGTTCCTGGGAAAAGGAAGTGGTTATAGTTAATATGGATTCCAGCAATGTGCTGGGGCAGCTCAGGGAATGGTTTCCAGTGCGTGTGACCTTGCACTGTCTGGCCAGGGGCAGGTGTCTCGTCCCTTTACAATTGCGCTGGATTTACTTCTTTGTGGTGGATAATACCAGTATCCAGACCAGGGGGCTGGTTCTACGGAGCTTAAAAAGCTTCTGAATTACTCTGAAACAACCTTGATCAATTGACTAAAAATACCTTCCTATTACTTAAATCAAGGACGAAATAGAGTGAAATGAATTGGCACTGCTCCTGCTCTTCCATTAGGCAGTGTTAAAATATGCAAAGCAGAAGAACTTCCCTGAGTTAATTCAGTTTAGGCACCTTGGGTTAAAATTGGCATCCATATCCTGGCGTGAAGTAAGTGTAGCTTTTCTTTGAGATATGGTGCCTTTGACGGCTTCTTAGTATAGTGTGCATAAAGACCTAGAAGTACTGCTACACTAGCCCCAGTTCTGCATCTAGTGGGTATCTTCCAGTTAAATGGATAAATAACCACTTAATTCCCTGTGTTTAGGGGTAGCTCGTGTCTGAGCAGTTACCAGACCTGCTGAATGTGTCGCAGGCAGTTGGTGTGAAACCAGCGTGTTTGATTTCTACCACTTGTGAAGACCGAGTCTGCGGGCAGGGGGTCTCTGGCTGCAGAGGCCCTCGTGTTCCTGCTTCCCCCTTCAACCGAGCTGCGTAACTCGGTGTGTAGCATCTCTTCAGATGTGTCTCTCATGGGTGGAAAGCCTGCATAAAATTTACTGTCTAGGATAAAGCTTCAGGCCCCCCAAATAGGCTTCCCTTTCTCACAAAGTCTATAAACGATCTGAGTTTCAAAAGCCCTGTTGTTATTTTTGCTATTAATTTAGCCACTGGCAGAGGACCAAATTGCGAGAGCTTTGGCGTTTTATTTCTGAAATGAAATAAGTGGTTTGGAAAGGAGGAATAATGACTAGTGGAAGGCAGCAGATTTACTGCCCCTCTGAAATTTCAGAGGGTACAGAAGGAAGGGCAAGATACAAAGCCAAATGATAAAAGGACGGTGTTTTAAACAGACCTGCTTAGTATCACTTTCCAGAAATCTGTATTGCTTTCCTCAGCTGCTACACATAAATAACTCTAGTGATAGGGGGATTTGTGAGGCTACTGTCATACCTCTGCAAGAAAGGTCTCTGTTTACCCTGTTTCAGAGAATGCCACTGTTTTGTTCTTTTTTTTCTCGAGTTTCCTTTAAATATTTTTTTTTTAAGCGTTAAAAGTAAAATGGAAGCATGTTTTAAAGTACCTGTTTTAATTAAATATTGGTGAGTAACTTGCATTAGAATAAAGTGCTGGGCAAGTAAAGGCTTTTGTCATCACTGGGAGTCCTTAAATCAACTCGATGGTTTCCTCAAAGATGGACCTTGCTTCCGTGGGGGCTTCCTGGGCTTGATGCTGGGTGAGACTGGCTGCCCTTGTGTGATGGCAGGAGTCAGATTATACAATCATACTGGTTCCTTCTGGCCTTCAAATCTGTGAAGCAGTAACTGGGGAGGCTGCCAAACCAAACCCGGGGTGAAGGCCCGTAATGAAGACTGTGTACTGAGAAATTGGTTTATGTTTAAGTATATAGTGTTACTATGTGTTCTTACTGTTAAAGAAAAATAAATACGTTTTGGGTGGGTTTTTTTTTCAATGTTTATAAGTGTGTGAAGTGTGTTTACCTCCAAAACCTCTCAAGTAGGTTTTGTGTATTGCATGTGGTTAAGCGTTTCCAAAGGGCCATGAATGAATTATGGGAGCAACGGGTGTCTATTTGTCACTCAAAACAGCCCTTTGGATTGGGTTAATCCATTTCCTATTTTTTTCTGAAAGAGGGAAGAGACTTTCTCCCCTTCTGCTGCTGCGGTTGTACTTAAGAGCCCTGCCATAGGGTTAAAGCAGTGTGAGTGGGGTTTTTAAATCAACTTGTCCGTTCTGGATTCCTCACTTTGGAGTCAAGGATGGAAACCTCCATCACCCCAAAATGTACTTGACCCCATGTGTGTGCACACTGTGGGCTGTTACACGCATGTAAGCACGTGTGAATTTGTCGGGGAGAGAATTCCCAAGGTTTACTGCAAATCTTTGGGTCTTTCAGGCTGCAGACGGATGCAAATATACCATATGTATGAAACATGCTACGCCTTAATATACTGCCATGAAGTATAATTCAATTTAATTATTCCTTGAAGGGTCTGTTTGCCTTGCACGTTGAAAATGCTGCCAAAGTTGTTCATCTCAACAAGAGCAAACATAAGCGACTTAATAAAGCTTTTAATAGAACAGAAGGGAAGAATAATCTATGTACGGGTTACCAAATAAAGACAGGCATTAAATGCAAACATCTGTCAGTGCAAACAAAAGCCAGGAAATTCAGCTGGGAGGAGCAGAGACTGAATCTGGATTTATTCCGAAATTGCATTGGAGTAGCTGAGAGGAGAATCTTGCCTAAAATTCCCACAGCGTTTGTAACTTAGCTAGAGTTCCTAAATTTGGACATTGGGGAGCTGATGGCAGGATGTTTTCACTGACATGCTCTTGGCTGAGGACTTCTCTTCCCAATGTTCTGTTGCAGCTCAAGAGTGTTAACTCTCTAGGCCCTTGAAAAGACTCTCTGCTCGGGGTTTTATTCCCTTCTGAAGGGGTAGACGGAGGAAGCAATTTATTTGCAGCTCCCCTCTGTGTGTGGATTTCCGACTAACCTCAGTGGGGAATTGCTTTGCCTTGGTCTGGAGCTGCAGCTTTCCCACGAGAAGCCCAAGGTTAGACCAGGTGCAAGTTCAGACCGTACTCTGGAACATTCCTGAAAGCGACAAATTCTGTCCCAAACTCTTAGATCTGGAAGGACTGAGCGGGGCTGATGTCTAAGAGTCCTCCCCGCATTTAGCAGCTCCCCCGGGGCCACCTTCTCCAGCCTGGGCGTTATGAACCAGAGCAGCAGTTTGGTGCAGCGCCTGCCCTCCAGACCCCCAGAGCCAGCACGGTGAATAGAGCAGGCTCTGTGCCACATCTGCAGCCGGCTAGGAATTGAGGAAGTTAACAGATTAAACACTTCAAAATAACGTAACTCTTAAGCCTCAACCATATAGGAACAAAGGGGATGCTGACCCACAGTACTTGGCTGTCTGTTAGCAACAGCCAAAGCTGTCTGAGATGCTCGGGCCCCATGATCTTGCTCTGAATAAGCATGGGTGACAAGGAAGTCAGAACGAGGATTTTTGGAGCAAAAGAGTGTGAAATAGGATTAGCTGATTCACAGAGGATGCAGTGACACTCTGCAGTGTATTTACAGGGGGAAGCGAAATCAATAGGACTGCTCTGCTGCCAAGCTGAGCATGAAAGTCTCCGGAAGAAAATCAATCTTCTTTACAGGCTCATTAATGTAAAGATCAATTCACATTAAACTGTAATTAAACAGAAAGGGCTAATAGGAGAAGGGTAAGTGATCTACTGTGCCACAGGCAAAATGTATCATGTAAAACTTGAAAACTAAATACGTGAGGAATTGGGAGGCACAGGGACCCTGCGTGATTTGTTTGATATGACTGCTGGGTTCACATGCTTATTGGGGCACCCTGGTGATCGGGAGGGAAGTCCTGTATATATCCCATGGGATCACGGATGTCAGACTGGCTGCAGTCTTTAACCTGCAGTTCCTTAGGAGTGATGCTTTTGTTTGACCTCCGTGATCTTTAGAGAGTTTTCTGAAGTGCTGGGGATTTTAGTACCTTTTTGATTCAATTACTCTCACGGTTATTAAGTGGCCCTTGTTTCTCATCTGACTTAAGCTTTTGTTTTCACTGGGGCTCATTGCACCTTTGAACTCGATTAAAGCATTGACCAGTCTTGGAGATCTCTAACACGGCAGAATCGGGATCATCCTCTTGCTCCTCGTCCTGCAGCGGTTGTCTCGTGCTTTCTTGCAGCGTGCATGGAAAGCGGTTGTGATTTTAGCGCTGCTCACACTGCTGCTCGCTGCTCGTCTAATGCAGCTTGCAGGGTCTGGGCCCATTTGATTCCTTCATCTCCTTTTTGGCTTCAAGCTGGAGGCTCTGCCTCGCTCCTGCTCTGCGGCCGTGCTTGCCCTCAGCGTGAGCGCCTGCGGGGCCGTGCAGAGGTGCCTCCTATTGCAGGCTGAGCTGGAGAGGCTGTTGAGACGTGTGAGTCCAGTTCCACTTGGTGTTAAGGTGGTGGAGACTTAGCTGGGCACAGGAGAGCTACACATTGAATTCCTGGGCAATTCTCTGGGCAATTCTGCATAGAGCTAAGGGCTTCAATCCGCTGCCTTTTCCCTTTTGGTAGAGCGCAGCTCCGGGCGAGACCAGCTCAGACCTGCTGTGTGAACTCGCAGCGTTTTCCTGACGAGGCTGGAGCCTAAGCCTCTGTGTAGGCGGTGCTGATAGTCAGGAAGTTNGGAGACTTACCTGGGCACGGGAGAGCTACACGTTGAATTCCTGGCTGCCACGACCTCTCTGAGCAATTCTGCATAGAGCTAAGGGCTTCAATCCGCTGCCTTTTCCCTTTTGGTAGAGCGCAGCTCCGGGCGAGACCAGCTCAGACCTGCTGTGTGAACTCGCAGCGTTTTCCTGACGAGGCTGGAGCCTAAGCCTCTGTGTAGGCGGTGCTGATAGTCAGGAAGTTGGGGCTCAGCTGAAGGATTGAGGGCTGAGCTAACACAACAGCAGAGATGTAGCCTAGGAGCCCAGCCGTGGCCCGGGATCCTGCTGCGCTAATTGCTGTACAAACACAACAACTGCCCTGACCCCGCGGGACTTAGTCTGCAAGTCATCCTTGCTGGAGTAAAAAAAGAATGAGCTAATAATTAGAGATGAGGATGATACTCCGTTAATTCCATCTGGGTCACGGCAAATGGCTCTGTGCTCCCAAGCACAGCGCAGAGATGAGTCAGATGCGCGGGGTCGGGCTCGGCCAGCAGGACGCTGCTCCTGCCACGGCGCAGAACAACTTGTGCACAGAGAGCTCATCGCGGAAAAGAAGTGCTAAAGCAGGTGGGGACCGAGACCTCCCCGGCCTGTGCTTGCATCAGTTCTGCTTTGGGCTCGTGCCCACAGGGGCCGGTTCTCCGGGGTTTATTCGGACAGCCCTCCTCAGCGCTGGGAGAGGGAGTTGCTTGCTGTGGATTTGGTCCATGCTATGGGCTGTGCTGCTCAGCTGCTATTTTTGAATGTGGGTATAGCAGCCTGCAAAGGTGACCAGCAAGAATGTTGGCAGTCGGGCTATTTAGCATGCAAACAACGTGCAGGCATAACATAATATATTCTTAAACCCACCTCTCCTGTTTGTTTTGCTCAGAGTTCACAGTGAGGCTCTGGTGTGTAAAGTCTGCTAGTTAGTGAGGCCAAAGCCTGCAAAAGCCTTTCCCAGTGGAGGAAATTCTCATTAATCACCAGCTCCCAAGCACCAGAAGAGACACTGTTTTGACTTTTCATTCGGGTTGCTGGAATGATTCTAATCACTTGCATATCCTCTTCGAGCTTTCAAATATAATGCGAGTGCATGGAAATGGCAAAGGATCTGAGGCTCTTCCAGGGAAATGAGTAATCCTTTCTTTTAGAAAAGCAGCAGCAGTGAAACACGTCGTCCTCAGACTCAACAAAAGAGCGTCAGAAAGCAAGCTGGGCACGAACCGAGTGTAAAAGCTGGCTGGAGGTAAAAAAGGATACAGTGAAAATTGGTGGCAGTTCTTGGAATGCTAAATACCCCTTGAGGCTATTTTATTATGTCTCTTCTTGTGAGAATAACCTTCTACAGCAAGGGGGTTGTTGGAGCTGGATTAAGTCTGATCTGAACTTAGTGTGTTGCTTTGCAGGGCATGTTAGCTTAGTCTTGCTCTGGAGGAAGAAAAGGACATGAGCAGAGAATGAGATCAGGAATGGAAAGTCTTGAACAGTGTTTTTTGAGTGTCTCACAATCATTACAAAAATTAAGTAAATTTGTGTGCTCTGGGATGCACAGTGTGCAGGCTGCTTTCCAGCCCTTTTCCCTTGCAAATCAGATCTACATTAGCAGTGAGGGTCATTTGCGATCACGATCTTTTGTTAAAGTCAGTATGAAAAATAGCCTCTTATTTGAGCCTTATAATAGCCGAAAGTTGCTGCTATTAATATCTTTGGTAGGTTGCCTGTTCATTTGATGGTGTATGGCAGATAAACCACATGTCTGCAAAGGCAGTTTCTTTGTTAATCTTCACAGACTGAGCAGATTGCAAATGTAAATAACTTGCTGAGTTAAGCTAAAGCATTTTTCTTGTATTGGAGTTTCCTGCCCAAGAACTGCTAGTAATTGTAATTTAGGTTGTTCTGGAGTCAGTAAAAGAACAGTCACAGTTGCAATAAGAGCAGGTTAAAGTATCTCTCAGTAGAATTCTTTGTCCATCTCTTTTCTTCTGCACACACAGAACTTTGATGCAGTTTTGCGAGAAAATTGCACAAAATCAGAAAACCAAGCATGTGTTACTATTGCCGTGCTCGAGACTGCTCAGTGAGGCCTCGTGACCAGTCTTCAAGTGTCAGGCAGTTTATCCTGGTGCTTAGAGAGACGCAAAAAAACCCGTAACCAACGGGCCTTGCTCTGAGTGTAGCCCATTCCTTTCCCACCAGGATCTGCCAGCAGATGCCTAGGGAACAGCAAAAGCAGGGATCTGCATAGAATTATGCTTTTTAAAGTATGGTGCCATAAACGTTTTCAAAATCTCTCCATTACCTTCAATACCTCGTTTGCCTTCAAGCATCCTGGAAGGCTGGAGAACAGGCAGTGTCTTTTCGCTGCTCTGCATGTAATAAGGAAAAAACTGTTTCAACAGAGGTGTCAAAAATGAATCCGACCC
>VWPW01022569.1:0-17630 GCA_013389825.1 Crypturellus undulatus
CATTCCCCTCATTGGTAGGATCGAGGATCCTTCGAGTATACGAAGTTATGTTAACTGGAGGCATCTGAGTCCATTAAGCAACTTGGAATTAGCCATTTTTCTGTTTTTCTTCTCCCCCTGCTATTGTGAAGGTTTTTCAAAGCCAAGGAAATGGCTGGTGAACTGGGACTGTGGCACCGCAAAACAAGGATTCATCTCACCCCTTCGTACTTCCAGAGAGGGTTGACCTGCAGCTTGTTGGTCAAGAAAAGATATAAATATCAATCCTACCTCTGATGCTTTGATGTGATGGCCCAGTGAAGAGTTTCACAAGAGAAGTTATTACATGGGTCTTGGCCAGAGTTTCTTGATCCATTACAATCCTGTATATCTGGTGCCTTCCACTCTAGAGCTGACTGCCTTTCTGAGATATTGGGCATACTTTGCAAACCATGGAATTAAAGGGGCTTTAAAAAAAACACTTCATGCTTGTTGCTCCCTTCTTCCTCAGGAGAAAGGCTAGCTTGCCTTTCATTGAGGAAGACAGAGAAGATAGTGAAAACCACTCTGTAGGAAAGCCAGATGCTAGGTGAACTGAGAGGGAACAGGACATATAAAACTGGCAAGCAGCTGATGTCTTGGAAGAGACATATAATCTTCAAGGAAGGGATCAGGAAATGGAGCATCTGAGAGGAAGGAGCAGAAGCAAATACGATGATTAGGACTTGGCAAAGCCAGTGAAAAAAGGACCGGGAGCTGTGCCGTATGCCAAAGCTAGCATTGCCAACACTCAAGATGCAGAAGACACAGGCACGTGCCTTTTTACATCCCTGTTTTGTGCATGTCTTGAGAAGGAACGAGCATTTTGTTGCTTTTTAAAAAGTTTAGCAATGGCTGCTGTAGCAAAAGGCTAAAGAGCAATGCTGGTGGTCTTTAGGTCTGTCGCTTGGTGGAGACTGAGTGCTGGATTCACCCTTGAGACTTGGCCATCCTAAATGTCTTTCTGAAGCATCTCCTTTGCAGCTGGGCAGAAACTGTGCTTCCTCTCAGCGGAGACGTGATGAGGTGAGTGATCCACCAGCATCTCACACCCCTCTCCTCCTCAGCTGCAGCACAGGGTAACCGAAGGTCCTAGAGCAAATGTGATTCTGCCCAGTGAGAAGCAGGCAGGCTTTCCTGTACTGTTCAATTAGCATTGCTCACAGCTGCAGGGGAAAATTTATTAAAACTGACAACAGTTCCCAAGGCAGGGAACCCAAAAGGTCTTCCCTGCGTTGCCAAACATACAACAGCCTGATGCCTGTTGTGCTGGGATGCTTAAATCATTATACTGAAATTAATTTTTAATTATGTTCATTTTCTTCTTTGGCTCTAGGGGCAATTTTTTTTCCTTTACCTCACATTTCCAAAGGCTTTAGGGCAGAAGATGTGACTAGCGGCTGGCAAGGAGAGATTCACTGATGTGTGGCGACAAGCACAAAGGAGGCTCAGGAGGATTCCTTGCCTGGGCTCAGGAGAAAGAGGAAGGTGTGGGCAGCATCAGAGCTGGTGGGTTCCCAATCCGGCAGTTAAGGTGATATGAAATCAAGGAAGAGTGTTAGGAGTGATGCCATGAAAGCAGAAAGAGGAAAGCTGCTACTCTGTGGCCTGAGATTAATCTTGAGCTGAGATTAACCAGTTGGAAAATGAATCAGTGGCATTTGAGAGTGAAAGGGACGATTAGTCAGGGATGCATCTTTTCACTCCTGTTCAATGTAATTCAGCAAAATATATGTAGCAGTTGATTTTGATTTTGAAGAAGTACCACTGGCGAGGATGACCCCTTCACACCTCCAGTTGCCTGCAACTTTATAAACTTCCCTCTAATCCTAAAGCAGCAGATTAGATGGTAAAATACCAACCATTGTTACTGTTTGTTAGATAAATTCAGTTAAATTGTTCAGCTTAGGTTTGGGGTACTCATCCAAGTGTAAGACAGACATGACGTGCCCTTTTCTCTGGGGTGAAACTCCTTGCCGCCAGAAGTGTTGCAGCTGAAGGCTACGGGAGCTGTCATCTCTTGATGAGCAAATCACCACACACTTGGTTGAACCTAACCAGGTACCAGGGTTTTCTGAGTATCACCAGATCTGCTGACTGCAGCTTGTCATTCACTCCCAGCATTGCTGGCATTGGTTAGAAACACTATTCAAAAAAACATCCCGCCAGTACCCATCACTGTGACAGGGCTTCATTTTGCAACAAGCTCAGACAAGACACCTGTTGTGTTACGTTGTCCCCTTCAGATGAGCTGCCAGCCTGAGTGGGTTGTGCTGGTCCCAGCTGCCAAGAGAAGACAAGCGCTGGAAAGCAGGAGTGCAAACCCCACTCCCACTTGGATGAACTGCAGTCATGTATCCCCCTACTCCCTGGATCCTTGGATACTTCCCGCACAGGAGAGTAGTTTGCCCCATAGCCCTGGAGCAGGTCCAGTGAGCTCAGCAGAGCGGCTTGTCTGCAGCTCTCGCTGGCCGGGTAGCATCACTGGCCAAGCTCAGGGCCTATGTCAGCTGGAGAAATCCACCTCCTGCATCATTTCTTGGCTTCATAGAAGGCTCCTNCGGCCAAGCTCAGGGCCTGTGTCACCTCCTGCTTCATTTCTTGGCTTCATAGAAGGCTCCTTTTCCCTGTGGACGCCCTTCTGACCTTCTCTGCAGTGAGCCTCTGTGCTCTCCTGCCTCAAGGCTCCTGCTCCAGTGGCTGTCAGACCTGTGACTGCCCCTGATAAGGGAGAAGGTTTCACAGTTTCTTCTCTAGGCTGGTTTTACAAGTGTTTGCTTTTGCAGCTCCAGACCAGAATCACAGGGACTCTTATTTGTGGCAGAGATCTCACACCCAAGTGCGCAGCAGTGACAGTTAGGGCAACTACAATATAGCAACCTAAATGAAAATGATCTCCTGTGGTCTTTGAGGGGTCATGATGAGCTATGGAGGTGCCTTGCTATGCTGCAGCAGTGAGCGACCAAGAGCTGCTCAGGGTGCGTTGTCTTGTTTGCCTTTTGGCAGCCAGGTGCCCACCTCAGGTGTTCTCTACCATCATGATGGGCTACCACGTGGCAGCCTGAGGAGCAGTGAGAGGTTAGGAGGGATCCTGTGGGGTCTGAATGCCCTTTTTATATCTAAGATTTTCATAATTTCTAGCTCTTATCACATGAATATCGGTATCAAAATGAAAACCTGTAAAATGTGCTTAGTTCTTCAGTGGTGAAGGCTCCTTTGCAGAGTGCCAGATCACTGTTCATCTCTCATCTTCCAGTTGCTCCTGCAGTCCTGCAGGGTTAAAAAGCAGCAAAGAGGAAAATGTTGTAGAAAACGAGGGTTAGCAGGAAACATTGAG
This sequence comes from Crypturellus undulatus, assembly GCA_013389825.1. Taxonomy (NCBI): domain Eukaryota; kingdom Metazoa; phylum Chordata; class Aves; order Tinamiformes; family Tinamidae; genus Crypturellus; species Crypturellus undulatus. Next base: position 3,356 of record VWPW01022569.1, read on the forward strand.
GTTACAAAATGAGGGATATTTTCCTCCAAATACTGGGAACAGAGGCAAAATACAGGTCCTGGAGGGTTTCTTGGCCCCGTGACTCTCCAGGGAAGGGAGGGCACTGTCAACTCGCTGAATTTTGACTGTATTTGCTGCATGACCTTTCCTGCGAGGCCTTTCCAACATGGCCTTTCCTGCGAGAAAAAAACATAGCATGGAGCTCACACAGGACCTGAGGGAGGAAGAGAGAGAGATTGTCTTATTTGCAGTTGATTTTTGTGACTGCATATAGGTTTGTTTTTCTTTTGCTTTGTTTTCTTTTGGGTTCATAGCGGGATACAGTCCATGAGGCTGTTGTCAGTTCTGTGATCTGATGATAGTTCAAATCTTGATAGTTCGCTTCTGGCTTCTTAAATGAGGAATCTTGTTTTTTGCACGTAGAGCATCCCTCAGCCCTTTTAACTGTGTGTCATCTGGTTACTTACTACCAGGGCTTTGTCACACATTGCACTCTTCATCTCTGTCCAGAATCATTCGAGGAGTCACTGCTTGAAGAGCCAATTCAAATTCGAGTAAGATCAGACTCAGTGTGACATTTGAGTGATGCTAGATCAGTGCTTGAAACAGACTTAGTCACCCTTTAAAAATATATATATATATTTTCTGACATCTGTGTGTAAAGCAGCTAAAGCTGGTGTCCAGTGGACTGTATTATGATAGTGTCTTAACGAAAATTACCAGAGCAGCAATCTGTGCCCGGGTTGGTGCAAAAGCAGCCTTACCTCAATATTCTGTGCATGGAGTACGTCCTGTGCTGTCCAGTGCTGGTGAGCAGATGAAAAAATGCTACCACATGCCTGCTTCAGCACAGCAGACAAACTAATAGACCATATTTTCAGAATATATCTGTGGGTGTTGTTTACAGCAGACATTGATTTCTTCCCTAGATGTGTTTCTGCTTCACTGCATGTGGCTTGGAAAACCACTTCCCTTCTTCTGTCTTCCTTACCAAAATGGAAGTAATAGTAATGACCTCTCGCAGGTGTCTGGGGGGATGATCATTTCATACAGGGAAAGTGTTGAGAGGGATACAAGAGAGGAAAGACTCGTGGAAGTGCTAGCAGTGTTCGCTACAAAGGAACCAAACTTTCCAATTACAAATACGTTTATTGGATTAACACAGTTACAGTGCAGTACTGAGGGCATGTCTCCAGGTAAACAATACATGCTGCTCACTAACGTGCCCCCTCCAATACCCAAATAAATTAAAAAAATAAGCTGGAAGTTCTGCCATGTACCTCAGAGCATGAGGACAATACTTTGGCCTTGCAACAAGAAAGAAGAAGGAAACACATATCAGGTAGAGGAGCTGTGGCACAGACGAAGGCAGAAGCAGAATATGCACCTATGTCCAAAGCTGTCAAACAAGGGCAGAGAACAGCACAGCAAAGCCTAATCTTGGGAGTGAGATCTGGAGCCTCTGAGAAGTCACTATAGATTCTGTACAGTGAGAGGAGAAACAAGAGATGTGTCAAGACTGCACCAGAACAGGTTATTGTGTACAAGGAGAGGAGCTTCAGACTGCTCTGAGTCAGGTCAGCGCAGCACAGATGAGATCAGCTTACAGGATATGGCAGGACTAGCTTAGTGTTTTTATCTAGAACTATTGGAGATGGCTCTGTAAGGTATTTCTGAGGGAAGAAAAAAAGAGCATGGATGAACTATATTTGTCCAGCTGTTCTAAGCCAGGACTTAAGCCCATCCTGTGTGCAGAGGGTGGCAGTGGGTGTATTGGCGAGGGAGTCCATCCCTTTCAACAGTGTGCTGTAATAACAGGTATCGTACGGATAAGACAGGACAAGTTCTTTACTAGTGGTGCTCTTGACAGGTTTTAATTGTTACTTAGTGGTCCCAAGAGACAACTGTGTGTAGGATAGTTAAGCAGTGACCAACATATTGTTGCTGCTTGAGTTAAGAAAAGAGATACTGTCCCTATGTCAGTGCTGCACATGTCACATGTGAGTGCAAGGTTGCCACCTCTCTACCTGTAAGGAACAATATTGACACCACAGGGGAATGTTTCACTTGCAATGTGAGGAAATTTCTTCAAGTGCTGAAACTGTCCCAGTTGCACGGACAGATTTTTCCAGGGAGACAGCAGGAGCTCTGGGACTCAGAGAGTGAAGACTGCCATGTAGGCAGGCTGCATTCTTGCCCTTGGTCTGAAATGACCACACTGTGCCAACCTCTGCTGCTCACTGCTCCACGTTCAGATGAAGGGAAGGGCTTCCTTCAAAGTTCAAGAGTCCACTGCGAAAAGTAGCCCAGTGCAGACACGGAGGTCAACCACAGCAGCTCAGTGGCAGTTCTACGATCAGCAGCAGAGGATCTTGAGAAAGGCTCTGCGGAAATCGGTGTTGAAGGTTGTGTAGATGATGGGGTTGATGGCACTGTTCACGTAACCAAGCCAGGTGCTGGCACTGTAGAGCGCTGGGGGCACGTGGCAGGAAGGGCAGTGGGCGTTCAGGATGTGGATCAAGAAGAATGGCAGCCAGCAGACTATGAACGCCCCTGAGATTGAAGAGGACAGAAAACAGCACATGACTTTAGGGAATTTACCCCCTGGAAAAAGACCCGTGCCTATGCCCTCTTCTTCCATCCTCTTGCCACTTCTGTGCAGCCTGCTGTGCACCTGTCTGCACTTGGTGAACACTGGGGATGGAGTTTGCTCCTGAGGCAGAGGGACTTTGCAAGAGCACAGGCTCCTCAGGGTCATTTATGTGAATTAATGGAGCCTTAGGGAGGACTGAAGTGTGACCTGGTGATAGACAGCAGCAGGTGACCACAGCTCAGGAGGAAAGACAGCTGCCCTCCTAGCCTTTTTAGTAAATTATGATAAGGGCTGCAATATTGCCCACTGCATTGATTAAGGGGAGTTAATTAAGGAGAGCAGTGTGTCTGGTGACCATGGCAGGTGACTGGGCTCTGGGGTCCTGGGTTCTCCATGCAGCTGTACAACCTAGTGCCTTTGCTGCCCCGCGCTTCTTTTTCCCACTCTGCAACCGGAGTTAAGAGCTGGTACATGTACATGTGTGGAAACTTAGCCAGTTCCAACTCATAATAATACATAGCTCACTAAAATACCAGAGAAAAAGAGAAACAGAAGGTGACTGTTGCTACCTCCGAGGACTTGTTGGCCACTGTTTTAAAACAGGAGTGTAATAAACTGTACCAGAGTAAAACACTGATGTGCTTGGTTCTCAGCATTTGTCAGTGCTACCCTAGGTTACTAAAATATCCCATCCTTGTCCCCTGTGCGTTTGTGGAGCAGTGACAGCTGAAGACTGGTTTTTTGTGTTAGGAGAGATTCTTGTACTTGTGAGTCCCGAAGCATCACTCCTTCCACCCCATGAGACAGAGCAATTCTCACTCACCCAGGACGATAGTGAGCATCTGGGTGGCCTTTCTCTCCCGAAGCTGTATCAGGCGGGGTGACTGGGGCGCTGGCCTCAAAGAGCTCATGGTTTTGCCATCGCTGAGTGTCCGCACCTCCAGCCCTGGCTTCCTGTTCTTTCTCCGCTCTTTCAGCCCATTGTGCTGAGTAGTCCCTGGTGTCTGGGTGAGCGATGCCTCTTGGCAGAAGCTGCAGTACCGCTGCAGGCTGATGAGAGCCAGCAACTTCCTTTTGACAGATGTCTCCTGCCTGGTGCATTTGAATGGGAGACGAGGTGAAAAGGTGCCTTGGCATCTGTTGGACAAAGGCTTTCTTTCCACGTGTTCCTGAAAAAAAGGATGCCATAGAGAAAATGGCAACCATCGAAGCAATTTGCTAGGGCAGAGACTAAGGGTAGTTTTAGGAATTAACCTTTGCTCCATTCATCTCAGGTGCTAACACTACCCACTGGGGATGGTGAAAAATCCAATGACTGGGTCTGACTTTAGTTTATTAGAAAGGTGAATCAGAACCTGAAAACTCCTTGTCTTCATCTCTCCAAGGTGAAGAATCAAGATATTAAGAGCTGAAACTCCTGCTCTGCTAACCTTTCATTTCTGTTTTGTGTTGGCTACAGATGGTCCCTGCTCTCCTCAACATCATCATTCTTTTTTAGTGCAGCTTCACTGTGAAAAAAATGGGTAAAACAAAATGGGTAAAACAAAAAAAATGGGTAAAACACACATATGTGTGACCAGGAGATCCCGTTCAGCCCATCTGTGACACTGGGAAATGAGCATAATATATCATCATGAAAAGTCAGCACAGCAAAGCTTCCCATGCATCACGAGCATTTGACCTCTTAAATCACTGAGATTAAGAGATTTTTATTAATAACCTAGGATCTGCAAAACTCTAAGAATGAAACTTTATATAGTGAAAAATCAATAAATGAAGAAATTGGCCAAACTTCTGCATGGCTGCTCTGAAGAAACACTGATGGTGTTATATCCTCTTCTCAGCAGCCTACTTCTAGAGGGCAGAGACACACATAGGATATTTACTTTCTGGAGGACTGGAAGAGAAGTTAACTGGAGCTTTTGCACTCCAGTATCATAGTGGATGGGATGATAAGGTGCTATACCCATCCCATTCTGTGCTTTGATCCTCCGAGGAGAGGAGATAAGGCATGCCCTGTCCTTTCTGACAGACTCTAGTGCACTCATGGAGGTCTTACTTTGTGTGTATAAGACAGTTTGGTGCTGGCGCTGTGGCTGCCTTGCCGAGTAAGGATTCGTTTCCTTTGTCTTTGTCTTAGCACGAGGTAAATCCGGACATACAGCAGCAGGGTCACCACGAAGGGAAGGTAGAAGGACACCAAGGAGGAGTAGATGACGAAAATAGGGTTGGATATGGAACAGACACTCGGATCCCCTAGGGAGGAGAAGAGAGAGAGATAGTGGCTGAGCAGCTTTGGAGTGTCCAAGGAGGCTCCCGTGTGTCAAGACAAGCCAAAAGGCGGCTGCGCACAAAGGCAGTCCAAGGAGTACAAGCGTCTCCGATCTCAGCTGTTGCAAATCATGCTGTGGCCTGTCCACTCACCTAACTGATACTTGAAATGGATTCTACCTAGGGTCATAACCCAACACCTGCCTGCTCTTCTCATTTCTTCGAGAGCCACCCTGTTGAGCTCTCCTCCAAGGATTAGGTGAGGAAGCACATAACAAATCAGATGCAGAGCCAATTTCTCACAAGCAGCACCAAAAATGTGTAACCCTTGCTATTTAGAAATGTGGCTTGCTTGGTGCATTGCCCATCAGACTTAAAATTTTGTATCTGGACATGCCATTATTGGCAAGACTAACTGCAGTAATTCTGGTGTGTGTTGGGAGGTGCTGTATGTTTGGAGATTTCTCTGTGTACAGAGTAATCATATTGTGGCGATTTACAGACCCTTCAAAGGGCAGTGATTGGCTAGTAAAATAGACAGGTCTGTCCCCAGTGCAATAGCCAATGTCTGTCTAAACATATGGCAAGTTTATAGAAGAGTATATCTTTAGCACTGGAGATTTTCTTCTCCCTTCACAGGGCTTTTTTCAGTTTCATGGAATTTTCTGTAGCTTGAAAAATTTGCAGGACTCATGTTAAATAACCCAAGCATGCACAGGCCACCTCCATTTCCACCCCCTTCCTTGTTCTGGATGTCGCTGTTACCTGTAGTATTGAAGCCAAAAAGCAGAGGGCATGACACTGCGAACGCCAACATCCAAACTATCACAATCATGAGAGAGACCCTTCTGCAGGAGGTCTGCCCAGTGTTGTACTGGTACTGAACTGGTCTCACCACTGCAGTGTATCTGTGGACCAAACCAGCTCCAGAGAAAGGGGAGGTGATAATGGAGGGGAAGAAGAGGAAAGGGACCAGTTTTTGAAAGGGAGAAGCACGAGCCACATAACAAACATGACGGTGTAAGAGGTGAAGAGAGGGAAGAGGAAAGGATAAAAGAAGATCAAACGATAAGATCAGCAGTTCATAGAAATGGTAAATGGGGAGTGGAGAGGAGGAAAGCAGCAGAGAAAAACAGAATTAATCAGCAGCATGGGGAAAACAATTCACAAAACTGCTGGTATTGTGAAGATACAAGATTTGACATACCAGATGGATCTAGAAATACTGCAAAACTGTACCTCAAGGACTCAAGTTATAGATGTCCTGATGGGAAAGAGCAGTCCCTGGAGCAAACAGTGACTGCTGCTCTCTCTTTCTCAGTTGCCCTCGCTTCTGCCGATGGTCAGCTGACTGATTTCCTGTGGGCATGTCACCAGTGTCCTCACCAGCTGGGGTGCCCCAGGGGCTGCAGCTCAGCAAGCTCATGATCAGAAAGGCTAGCCTTGAGGACAGCCCAGGGGCAGCTCCCAGTAGACAGGGACCCCAATTAAATGAGGAAAAGACTCCCCTGGAGAAACACTGGACCAAGCCATTGGCAATAGTTGTTTTGTGCAGTTATCCTTGACCCATGTATTATAAAGATGCAACATGCAGTGTTCTTTCCTTCACCCACTTCAAAGTCCTTGAAGGAACATATGTGCCAAGGTCTTGTCTTGATAGTGCAGTCTTGTTAGGTAAGGATGTCTTCTTACCCTCCAGCACTCTTTGTTGCCCAGCATGTGCCTAATTTTATGATATTTATGAAAAAAAAGGCAGTACTAAGATCATAACCCAATATCTGCCTGCTCTTCTGGCCAACAGCACTGTCCCATTTCTAGTCCTGTCCTTTCTCAGAGAGCGACCCTGAGTAATATGCCTCTATAACAGACCACTTCCTGTGTAAACATCAAAATTTTATTAAAACGTCATGAAAGAGATCTTCAGAAGTTGAAATTCTCTTTGAGAGTCAATGGGAATTAGATGACCATCTCTGGTTTTCACCTTCAAAAAGCATGTGGATGTGGCTGACTATCTACTGGTGAGCTTCATTTCTCTTGGGTCTCTCTGCCCCTTTCGTAAGTGCAAATACATTCTCACACATTGTGGGTAGAGTCATAGTAACAGCAGTAGTAGTAGCAATAGGCATGCATGAATCTTTATGTTTCTAGAGACATATGTTGCCTGTGTGTACCCCACTTCCTTGTCCTTTCAGTGGTTGGGTGCAGCACCCACCCCCACCTTCAGACCCTTCCCGCTTTTGCTGCCAGCTCTTACCTGTCAATGCTGATAGCACAGAGGTTTAAAATGCTGGCTGTGCACATCATTACATCCATGGTGACAAAGATATCACAGCATATACGGCTTAAAGTCCAGACTCCTCCAGTCACCTGCACCAGCAATCACAAAATTGTCATCCTTGTTCTGCATGGAGTACTAATATATTATATACAACGTTCTCCTCTGAGCATCTCAGTAGCTAGACAAATATTTACAGTGTATTCAAATTCACTATGGTGTGCCATGGGAAACTATTTTGTGCACTATTTTGTGCTCATTATCACACAAAAGCTCAGAAAATCTTATTTACTCTTTAAAAGGAAGGCAAGGTAAAGAAAAAAGTAGCATCTCTGACAACAGACAACAGGTGAAAGTGAAACCACAGAGGTCTAGACTGAATATAAACAAAAAGCTTTCTGAGGACAGTGAGGGGGAGGAGCTGGATACCCAGCGAGGCTGTGCAAGCTCCATCCTTGGGGGGTCTTCCAGGCTCAACTGGATTAACCCCTGGGCAGCCCGGTGTGACCTCAGTGGACCCTGCTGCAAGCAGGAGGTTGGACCAGAGACCTCCAGAAGTCCCTTCTCACCTAAGGTATTCTGTGAAAAAGTTCCACTTCTCTGCTGGGCTCAGGGGCCCCTCAGGTCTGTGAAAAGCTCTTAAAGGCATCACAGGTGAAACAGCTTCTTATAAGTTGTTTCCCCTAGAGTGGGTAGGTGATAGCATGTTCCTCCTCTATTCCTGCCTTGCCCAAGCTGCGCGACCTACCTGGTCTCTTAGCTTAGGTCACTTTTGCTACCTAATACGAGAGCTGGGTACACAAATGCACACAAAACCATGTCAGACTGGAAATGGGGCTACGACTGAGATTTGCTTCTAAGGCCTTCCAGTTCTGTGGCAGGTGTCACTGCCTAGAAAGGATGAGCAGAGAGACACAGCTCCAATGCACTTACATAAGTGAAAAAATCACTCTCTGCACAGGTTCCTTTCAGAGTTCTTTAATGAATAATCCTGAGAAACTGAAATGTTTTTGACTGTTTCTGTGCCAGGATTCCCACACATGGGTGAGGAAACCTGTTGAGGGGAGTTGTGTCTTTAGGAGGGTTCCCTGTTGGACCCAGCTGCTATGGAAAAGCTTGTGTTAGGTGTCAGGTATTGAATGAAGCAGGCTTCCAGGAGACACCCTTGAGACTGAGTGTTTGCAGAAGAGTACATGGGAGAGCAGAGTGCATGGGAGAGCAATGAGAATGAGCTTGCAAAATGCAATATGGAATCATGCTTTCATCTTGAGTACTCTGATACTTCTGGGGATCTTTTTTTTTATTTGTGAAAAAAAAGATCCTTGAGATAAGGTGGCCTAGAAGGTGTGCAAATTGAACACTGCCTTCTCCAAAATCAGGGACCTTAATAGGTAAGTTCCATTTAGTGTTTAAAGAAATTCCAAACCATTTTTGGTTTAGTTGCATATTTTGAGGTCCACTTATCATCTGAAAGTTGCCCCCCAAAATTGTGAGTACTGGAAATCTTCACAATGTGATAGAGAAACAGAATCCAATGCAGTGTGTGCTTGTGTGATCTGTGAACTGTGAAGAGTATTTCACAAGGAGCTGTGTCAGGCATTTGCATGAAAGTCAGCTGCCTCTAACCCAGTTGATGTGAAAGCAGTTGAGTGGGGGAGTTTCCAAAGTCTCCAGTGCAGTCAAACACTAAGGCCAAAGAGACACTCTGGGAATAACAGCCATTAAAACTGAAAAAAAGGTGTTAGTGAGGATGGCTCTGAAGTGAACCCTCTCAGGATGACGCATTCAAACCACACCATCTGCACACTAAGCCATAGCTTGTGCTAAGAGGATGCTTAACAGATCAAAGCATTGGATTTAAAATCCATTTTCATTTCCACCAGCCAGAACATCTAAAATGAGGAGTGGCTCTGCTGAAGTCAGTGAAGTAGTTAACACTTACCCATGGGGCATGAGAATTCAGAATTTGTTCCAGAAGGCTTTTTTTTTTTTTAATATAGGTTGTGCTCATATTTTACAATTCTATTTCTGCTCTTTCTTCTCTTGCTCTGTGCTGCTCATCTTTGTTACAGAAGCTAGAACTTGTCAGTATGCATTCCTGATTTTCATATGCTAGCAGGATATCTATTCTTTATCCTTCTCTTGCCTTTTATTCAGCAATCACAAAGCACATCATAAGCATTAATTGAATGAATCCTCACAACTGCCTGGGTGAGGTGGATGGTCAAACATTATTCTCCACTTGTACAACTGATAAGACCAAAGCAGACAGATGAACTGATACAATCTCTTATTACCACACACTGTGCACACCACAGAACTGGGAATAGAGTCCAAGATGAAATTCTGGTTCTATCAAAGACAATGGTAAAGCTCCCTATAGACTATTCATGTCAGGCTCTCACCTCATCATCTTTCTTGATAACCAGGCTGCTTTATCCATCAGATTGCAATAGTGTTATATTAAGCTTCCCAACACTTCAGGTAATCTTCCAATTAAAAAAAAAATAAAGTGCATTCATAAATTCATGTAAATTGATTAGTGTCCTGAACCCTTAAAAATAAACAGAAGAACCTCTGTAAATCATATCTCTACAGGTTTAATACATTGAGGTGTCTATGGGTAGGAATGAATAAAATATGAACAGAAAATTATATCAGATGATGACAGGCACAAAGTAGCTGTGCATCTGAGCATGCTCACGTAAGAAAACCTTTTTGCAGGAGTGCTGTCAGTTTCCTGCAGCTGTGAAATCACTGCTTACACAACCTCTGTGGACTTCAGTAGTTGTGTCAGCCATAGCATCAGAGGTCAGTGAAGAGCTGGCGAAGAAGCACTGGTACAGCAGACAGTACCCGTTGACCCTGACAGATGGTGCTGATAGTGGTTTACGCCAGAAACTCCATTAGTTGGAGATCAGGATTTTGGGATTGTAAAATAGTCCTGTGATTGATCTACCACAACCTTCCCAAAAGACCCCTCAGAAAGAGACAGTCCTAGCCTGCATGACTAATAAGTAGAAAAATTTTGTGGAGTAGATCTGGGCCATAAATGACTGCTCTAAAATCTAAGTGTAAAGCACCTAAAGTTCACATGTGACATCTAAATCTTAAGGCATCCATGCACCTTTAGCTTCTCCATAAATAATTGCCCTATTTCTGCTGTCTGAGTTGGCAAGCATTCAGAAGAGAAATAGGTATTGTACAAGATACTGCAAACTGAACTATTTCTTGGGAATTTCTATGTCTATATCATACATGATAACATGATAACATTTTCTCTTCATCTGTAGCATGTTAGCAAACCCTAAATGAGTTTGGGGAGTTCTTTTGTTGTTTATTTGTTTTTAAACCTAAGTATTGCTACAGCCCTAATGTCTGGAAGTGGTAGATTGTATTTGAGAGGTGCGGTTATTCTCCCTTTTGTTTTAGTGAATCTGTCATCTCTGGGACCAACCACTCTAATTCTCCTTCAGAAATGAAAATGAATCTTGGATGTTTGTCCAAACACCGCTAGGGAACAGCCCTCCTATCATACTTGCAAAGTCTGCTTGTGATACTCTATGGAGGCAGTCTGCTCTACAGGTGTGCCTCAGTTTCACCATGTCCACAGTGCTAAGTCTTTTCCAATGCAAAGCATACTGGTATTTTATTAACATTTGGAAGATACTTGAGAGGATGGAATATTCTTGTATGAGCAGACTGAAATAAAATTTGAATTTATATCTGTCAATTGCTATCAAAATCCCTAGCCTAATTCTGTATTTGAGGGACAGGAGGGTGTCTTGCTTTTGTATGCTATGCCTATTATATACCTTGCTTTTTATCATTCTTCCCTTCTTTGTTGCTTTCTTTCCATCTTCATGACCATCAAAGCCCTTACTCATAATGCTTACAGACAGGGACAGTGCCCTAACTTCTCTTAATTGCAGCCTCCCTGAGAGTCTGCAGTGAACACAGTTAGGAAGAGCCCCTTAGATTAACATCAGGGAAATGCCTGTGCTCAGTACCAAATCTTAGCATTGCATTGGCTCTTCAACATAGTCCAGTGGCAGAGGAGGACTGTCAGCCTGTCCACTTGCTACCTCATCAGATCTCTTTGCATGTATATAACAAGCCTGCCATTTACTGGTATGTTGTTCTACTTGTTATTGATACGCTGCACAGTCCATAGGCACGTGGCAAAATCCATCTCTGCTTCTGCTTTGCTTTGAGGGAACAAGGTCAACCAAAGGTGGGCAGCTGTCAGCAGAATATTTAACCTACTCTTCAGCCCAGTTTTCCCCTTATATAAAGAACATGAAGCTTCAAAGAGGTCACAGCTCAGAGGCTTCTCCTGTCTCTAATAGCATAAGAATGGGGTGCTAGGGCTCAGCTGCAAGCTTAAGGCTGATAGACACGTACTCTGATTTTCTACCAGTTTACTTGAATTAGTGTAAAAATGGTGATGATAAAAGACAAAATGTCATCTGTAGCATATCTTCATGGTTTTACATTAGTAAAAATGTTTTCTTCAGGAGTGCCTTCAGTAATTCGGGCTTGGATCCAATCTTCGCTGCTTTCTCTCCGAGAGTGTTGTTCACGATGTGCATAGCCACTCCAGTATATTTTTACACCAGTCCAATGTTCAAAGATCAGGGGACTGAAGAATAAGACCCCAACGGACCCCCAATTTTTTCTGAGATGTACTCACCTCCAGGTACACCACCCATGGCATCACCAATGTGGCCAAAAGCAAGTCTGCCACCGCCAGGCTCACCACGAGGTAGTTTGTTGTGGTTTGCAAGGTGCGTTCTTTTAGAACTGCCAAGCAGACCAGCACGTTCCCAAAGACGATGGCCAAAATCAGGATGCAGTAGCAGAGCGCATAGTAGGCATGCGAGTGCGGCAGGTCGTGCTCTGTAGCATTATCGGCCTCACAGGGGACAGAGCTGGTGGTGTTAAGGTGCCTGCTGACTCTTGTGAAGAGTGCCATGGGGACACCGCTGCAAAAAGAAAGGGAGGACTGAAGATAAGAGCTACACCATAACTCTGGAGAACAGCACCTCTTGTACCCAACATATGCTGTCCATACTTCATTCATGACACTGCTATGAGCCAAACCTGGGGGGTCTTCATTCTGCCTGCTCATTGGCAGAGCTTTCGTTTAAAGTCTTGCTTGGTCTCTTTTGTTTCTCACCTAATCTAAGCCAAGAGAGGAAGGAAAGGTTTCATTTCCGACTTGTGTCTCAGAGGTACATCTTACCAACTAACGCAGTTGCAAAGAAAATGCTGACAGTTTTAACCTGCATCAACATCATACCTGTCTGCTGGTGAGCAGTGCAGACCACAGTTCATAGCATTCAAGAAGATCCAATGATGAACTAGCACTTAGCTAGATGCTTGGAGCTAGTAGCTTTTCTTCTGGGGAGTACCCTCCCTTCTCGCTCACCAGAAACGTCTTTAATAGCTGCATCTGATCAAGAGCTCAGCAGGCTGGCAGAGAGGCTGCACCTGCAATTCTCAAGTAGCCTCTCAAACCTCGTCTGCCTTGCAGTAAGCACCACCTACTGAATTACTCTTTTCCTGCAGTATGTTCTTGTCCCAGGCCTTCTGTTCAAATATTGCTGAGTTTCAGCCCTGCCTAGCTTGCCAAAGCTTGATTTTCAGTGCAGCCTGAATTTTCGCTGTACTATGCTCCAGGTTTTCCATGCCTGGCCAGAAGATACACTTCCTGTGATGAAGAGAAGATCAACTTGTCATTTGGCATGAAATAATGGAAGGGTACTCTACACTTTTTTCTCTTACAACGTTGCTCTGCTTGTCCTCAGGAATCTGCCCTTTCTCCATTTAGAGGGAGGATGGTTTTTTCCACATTCATGAAAACTGCTATCCCAGGATTGTTCTGTAACATTTAATTCCATTTATCAGATCTTCCTTCTCTACTAGTGCTCCCATCACTTAGTTCATCATTGATATGACAGGCATTAAAGGCAAGTGTGGCATGTGGCAATGCTGACAGCATAAATGTTTTAGTCCTTTTTCTATCTTATCCCTGCAGAACAGCATGTGCAATGCATGCACCCCTGATTGATAGAGTAGCTGTGCAACAGGCACAAATTGCATATATGCATCATTAAAACCCACCTCACTTGCCACTGCTGCCTTGCAGTCCTGATGTGAGAGGCCAAGGACTGAATGAGCCCCAAACTGAACTTGGGGCCCCATGAACAAAGATCCCTCTGGACAGGGATGAGACAGTCTCCTATGGCATGTGTTTCATTGGAAGTGCCTGTTCCTGCCTCTCCTCTCTCTTGCCTGTTCCCTCACAAAAACATTAACCCTTCCACAGGTGCTGAAGACCTTCCTGGAGCATGAGCGCTACGGACAGATCCAGGGCTCTTCTTTCATAAAGAGCTTCTGATGCAGCTACACAGTTATTTAGCCCATTTTACAGCGACCCTCGCATCAGCACACCCCTGCTCTGGGAATTCTCTCTTCTCTGGGGTTGTGAAGGACTAGCTCAGCAGCAGCAGAAGAAAAGCTACATTAAACTGCTGCCTGTCTGATAAGCAAAGTCACAATGGCAAATGAATGAGGAAGCATGCACAACATAACCAAAAGGCTTAAGGCACTGCAACACACAGTTTGTTTGAGGTTTTCTCTCACCTCTTGCCTCTCCCACCTGAAAGTGCTGTTTTAGACTCTCAGTGGGACACCTTGTATGTTGGCTCCTCAGGCTCAGCCCCACCATGTCCCCCTGTCCCCTACTTTCCTCTCATGCTCTACCGCGGGATCAGGGTGCAGTGGGGTAGCATAGCTGGACTGAGGAGGACCAGGGTATGGGGTATCTTTGTACAGAGATAGTAGGATACCAGGGCACTGGGAAGCTGGTGTCCCGGGACAGCAGCAGAGCAAGGCATTGGCGCTGCAGCAGGGTCAGGAGACGCCGGTGCGGCAGCCGCGCAGGGTCTGCGTGTGCGTCCGGCCGGGGGCGGTGGGTCTGGGGATGCAGCGGGCAGGGGGCAAGTGCGGGCCGGGCTGCAGGGCCGGAGGCGGGGTGAGGGGCGAGGTGCCCATCGGCGGCACCCTGGGGGCTGGGGCGGCGCTGGGGACTTACCCGCCGCGCGGGGCTGGGGGCCCCTCGGCTTTGCGCC